>VXAA01003750.1:790772-826538 GCA_013399115.1 Anseranas semipalmata | reverse complement strand
TATACACACACTATACACACACCCAAGTTCATTATTTCAGCCTCCAAACCAGTACACTCCTGTCCTGTGTAAAGTGCTCTCTATGCTGTGAAGCATGTTACTGGACTAGAATGGTTTGAGGGCATGCCCTGAAGGCTTTATTCTGATCTAAGTGAAACTGATTTCTAAAATGGTTTTAGCATACAACATACATAATACACAGATGGTATTTGAAATCAAGGCTTCTTGGACTTAAATGATTACACAGCAGCTGCAGTGTTCTCAGGAGGTTCTGACCATTTTATACAACCTGTGTAAAACAGCAACTATGTATTGGTGTTTTGATGTGCTTGAAATGGAAGGGGAAACTGTCCAACATTAGCAGATTGTGCACACAGGACGTATGTCCTCTGAACATCACACTGAAGAAGAGCTGCAAAAATGAACGTACATTCATATAAATGAAATAGCTGTTCGTAGCTTCAGAAATGTTCAGCTAAGATGAGTAATCTTCAGGAAAAAAAAAAAAGCAATTTTTTTGTGTCTTATAAAAAATAGAGAGTAAGGGGTCCACAGCAATGATTGATCTAGCCTAGTATCAAATCTCCAGTGGTCAACAGTGGATTCTTAGGGAAGAGTACAAAACGGAAAGAGCCTGTCATGGTATTTCCCCCAAATACTGTTTCAGTAGCCAGGAACTTGTGCCTGCGAAACTTTCCTAGCAGCAATGTCTTGCGACAAATATTTCCACTGGGTATAACTTGAAAATTGTACATAATGTGAATAATTAGCTCCATTTTTTTTTCCTCTAAATCTGCCACCATGTGGTTTAATCTGATGGTCCTTTTTTCTGTAGTTGAATGCAGCGGAAAAAAACGCTCTATTTTTCTGTCACTCATGGTTTTGTACATCTCTATCGCATCTGTTCTGATTTGTTTCTTCCTGTCTGAAATGTCCTGTCTGATTACTGTTCTCCATATGAAAGCTGTTTGAAGCCTCAGGTCAACACTTTTGTTTCCAATGAACCTTGTCGAGTCCTACCATGGCCCTTTGGAGATGGAGAGAGCAGTACTGCCTATATCACTCCAAATGTTCAATTTTCACTTTTTCTTCTAGAAGAACTGAACATCCCAAACTACTGATAATTTTCTTCTAGCTTTTTTTTTTTTTCTTTCCCCAGGAACTGGGGGCTTGGGAGACTGGTGTGTGCTGTGGGTTGTTTGGGGGTTTTGTTTGTTTTTATGAGCAGATGACTACAAAACAGAGAGAGGCAGCAGGAGACCATCTCAGGCTCTACTGCGGTTGCTCCTGAGCAGGTCTGGGAGAATAAGTGTGTGAGACATTGTGTGTTTGGGGTATTGGTGAAGTCAAAGGAAACGTCCAAATGAGGACTAAGTCTGCCATTTGAATAAGTTAATTCTAAAGGCATCACTATCTGATTAATAACCTTTAGGAAAATAAATGCTTGTAAAGCAACATCCATCATACAGTCTGCCTTTAAAAACACAGTTAATTCTGTCGGACTCTGTAATGCTATTCTCGGTTGTGCTGCTTCCCTTTGGCTGAAAATATCCTTCCCTTCTGCCCCCATCCAGCTTCCTACTCCGTTTCCTTTTCCTTGTCTCCCATATACTCTTTTTGTCTGATCGATCCCATATGGCAGCCAGGGCCCCTGCCACTTCCTCTCTTTTCAGGGAAGTTTTGCTACCTTTGTCCTAAGGTAGACATCAAACACTGCCTGGCTGCAGCGGCACAGGAGCGTGCCCCATGGTATGCCAGCCAGAGGTATTTTTCCACTCTCTCAGCTCCTTACAATGAGGGGTGCGGGCAGGGGAGCTCTTGGCCTTAAACAATAGCAACAGCAGTGTGACTTTAAAAACACAAGAAACAAACTGCTGCTTGCCAGACAGGAAAAAGCAACAACTTGGTTGAACAAAAAACCCTCAGAGAGTGAGCAATGCTGTATGTTGTGGCAGCGTAGCATGATGCAGCATTCCATCTCTGGTCGGCAGAAGCATTTATATACAGAGTGCGTATGCCACTGCCATCCATAGGAATGCGAACCGTGTTGGGAACATGACTGCTGTGCCATTTGGGACTGCTGTTAGTCACCATGACGCCCTGCGTTTCTGTCAGGTACTTAGCTGTCCGGACAGCCCAACAAAAAGACAGGAAGCGAATTGCGTTCACCCTCTGAGAGGCAAGCAGGAATGCCGGGTTAAATTTCCTGCTTGTGAGACGCGTGGTCAGTGAGGGCGCAAAGCTTCAGCAGAGGGACGAGGCCGCCTCGTCCGCTCGACACGGCGCGGCCCTTCGGGCGCCCGGGGGGAGCTCCCCGCGGCCCGCGCTTTCCGCTGAGGCGGTGGCGCCGTCCCCGCCCCGCGGGGCGGGCCTGGCTGAGGGGCAGCGCCGCGAGGCCTCCTGCCGCCGCCTGGCTCCTCCTGCCGCCGCCTGGCTCCTCCTGCCCGCCGCCCCGCACTCCTGGGCGGCCCCGTTGGAGCGCGGGGGCGGCTGCAGGCCGCGCGCTTGGAACCCCCGGCGGGACGCTTCAGCTGCGGAGCTGCCGAGTGCCCGGGAGGGGAGGCTCAGCTCTGTCCTCGCGCTTGGTGCTCCGACGGAATCAGCTGTGACACCCGAAACTGCTGCTCCTGCCGCCACAATGGTGGCCAAGGATTACCCTTTTTACCTTACGGTCAAGAGGACAAATTGTGCCTTGGACGTGCAGACAGCGACCAGCCCGGCTAAAGAGACAGAGGTACTTCATTTACTGGTGATACGGTTGCAACTTTGTTCTTCACAGTGTGCTCTGAGGTGCACCGGGGAAAAGTAATGTACTTGGAACATAGGCTTCTGTGTATAGATCCCTGGTTTTAGGCATCCCGTACTGCCTTCTCTAGGTGTTGAACTTTTGTTTGGAATAAGGCAAGGAATAAAGAATCTAGATCTTGTCATCTGTCATTTTAAGGAATTAAAGTGAATGTTCTAAGCGGCTAAGTGAGAAATGTCTGGTTTAGGCATGTAGTTTAAAGTCATTTATATGTATTTTATTCTAGTGCTGAGCATTACTTACAAATTGTTAAACTTATGCAGGAACCAATTATGTGCTTTGTTGACAGAAGAGGGAATCTGGAAGATGGTGTGGTGAAGCACTATGTCCCTCTCTTTTCCCCATCAGTAATAAAGCAAGAAATTAATCCCATGGCACCGCTAACTGAAATCTCTGCCATGTCAGCAGGTTGACGACTGTCTTTCTTAAAATGGATGAAATCCTTTAATGTGACGTTAAAAATCTTATTCATTAACCAAAACTCAACTTACTCATTTGCAAAGTTCTCATAAAATGTGGAAACTTTCAATGAGCCGTGTTCATGAAAGATTTGAATATTTGATACTTTAGGTTAGTGTTTAGTCTGCTCCATGTACTTCAGTGGGAAGAAAAGGGACCTCAAGGAGTCTGTCTAGCTGCGCTGGAGGAAAGGTTAAACTTCTTTCTGAAAGTTTTTGTCACTTAAGTATAGAGCTTCTTCATTAGTCTTGGTTGCTGAGTAACTTGAAGATAAATTACTAAATTGTGTGCATTTAGTACAACTACATCAAAGTTTAATTACCTCCAGCAGTTGAACGTAACCTAAGCCAAGTGTCCCTGTTTAAGCTAAGAACTAGTAAGAAGATTCTGCACTCTTGCTTTTCAGTGTACTTCTGCATAAAGGATTTTAATTCCTGCAGTTAAAAAAAAAAAAAATTTGACAGCTATCAACTTTGAATGCTGACACCCTGAATATATGTGTGTGCTTGTATGTAGAGTATGGGTTGTTAAGCACTGAGTAGTTAATTTAAGGGTTTCCTGGTTATAATATTTAAGAAATACATTTTTAGTCTTGTAGTGCATGAAGGTTTGATTTTTTTGCGTGTGAATGAATAGAATTGTCAAATCTGAAGAGCTGAAGTGTTATTGTGTTACAGTTAGAAAGGGCAGGTTAATTATATTCAAAGAAAAAGTTTCAATGAAAGCTTAGAGCATGAAGTATCTAATAACACGTGATCAATCAAAATTACTGAGCGCAAACACTTGATTTGGATTTATAATCTTTCATTTTGTATTTTACACAATTAAGAAAATTCACCCTGTGCTTTTAGGCTGATTTCTGATAGTGGGATGGGCTCCTATTTTTTCTGAAAAGCAAACTTTTAAGCATTCTTCTATTTGTCTCCATCTGCCACTCCAAAAATTTGGCTGAGGAAGCAGAAATAAATGCACTTTGGGAAAGGCGTTATAAGGATAGACGTATGTAGTCTGTTTCTTTAATGTCTGTCAATATGGGGAAAGATCAATGTTTCTTCTCCAGATCAAATGTTAAGCTGTTTCTCCACCCTTTAGTAATTAAAATAAAGCTACTGGGCGCCTTCTACCATGATTTTGTGTCACTACACCAGAAAGCTAGCTTGCTATGTGTGGGTTATGAGCTTCCAGCTTTGTAAACCTTTTGAAAACCATTTTAATTATTAACATGGGAAGTTGGTTGATTTAGTTAATAACCTAACATGCATACATTTTGTCATATGTGGAACAGAACAGATTTTCTGCTGTGTTCTGTTGTGTTTTGGTTTTAAGTCAGAACTCATGATTATTAAATATTTCCTCTGAAATTCAGCAGAAATCTTGAGCATATACTTAATTTAACTCCACTGATTTTAACTGAGACTAGCAAAAAATGTGTATACTTATCAGTACTGTTGAAATTTCCCCGTATTTCCAGCTGGATGTCTCTGAGTAGCAAGCTGAAGCTTACTGGCAATAGATTGTTTTTTCCTTATTCTCTGACTTCTTCAAGTGCAGAGCAGCGGCAGTAGAAAACCACTGATGTTTCTGAGGAATGAGTCGGGGGCACAAAACGGAACAGAGGCTTCCTGCTTACAGTTCGTCCTTTAAGCCACACTTTAACTTCTTCGGTATAAATCCTGTAGAAATAGCACAGTCATAAAATAATGACTAATAAAATGTCCAAAATGTATGTGAACAGTAGAAATCTGGAATCTGAGAAAAGGTACTTGTGGTCAAAGTACAACTATCACAGTTCTTTCTAAATACAGTTTAAGGCCAGCAAAACACTGCAGTGCCTGAGGAATGTGTTAATATAGGAAACAGTATAAGGCCTTTACATACAAGGAATCGCAGAATGGTTTGGGCTGGAAGGGACCTCAAACCCACCCAGTTCCAGCCCCCCGCCATGGGCAGGGACACCTCCCACCAGCCCAGGCTGCCCAAAGCCCCGTCCAGCCTGGCCTTGAGCACCTCCAGGGATGGGGCACCCACAGCTCCCGTGGGCAGCCTGTGCCAGGGCCTCACCACCCTCTGAGTGAAGAATTTCTTCCTAACATCTAACCTGAATCTCCCCTCTTTTAGTTTAAAGCTATTACTCCTTGTCCTATCACTACACCCCCTGACAAAGACTGTCTCTCCTGCTTTCTTGTAGGCCCCCTTTAGGTACATCATTGCATACCCCATGTAAAATATGGTATTACAATTCTAAGTGTAAATGGTGCAGAGGTGTTGGGCTCTTTCCGGCTTTTTTGTAAGACAGAAATAGAGACAATCAGCAAAACTGAAATTTGCTTGCTTCAAGATATTAAACAAACAAACAAAACCAACTCGCATCCTTTCCCGTGGTGTACTGTCTGCTGTGTCTCACTGGTTATAGCGAGCTCCCTCATCAGCTCCTCTAAAGGAAACAGCGAAGCACACCTGCTGGATGGGTAGCAGGTCAGAAAGCATGTACAATCATGGGGTGAGGTTTAAAGATCTGGATGTGTACTGCTGTACAAGGTGAAAGACAAACAGCTACATGGAACTGGGAAGAACATTTCCTTTCTAATGCTTTTCAGTATATCTTCTTTTGAAATATTTCATACAATTTAATGTCAGAGAAGTAATACGTGAGGAACGTGCTGTGAGCCTTACTGGTGCAGCTATTGTCACATTAGACTTCGTGTTGAAGCATATTCTTTGACAACATATGACTGATGAAAGCTGCTGAATATAAATTCCACTCAGGAAATGGCAGGAGAGGTCCAAAATAAGAACAAATGCTCTCCAAAAGTTTCAGCCGAATGAAGCAGTGGAGTTTGACAAAAGTTGAGTCTTAGTTGTTCCTCTTCTCAATGAAACAGCAAACTGGGCAATGGCTTATTATTAGTTTCATGGGTCTTGGTAGGGTTAACTGGGTATTCAGTACCACCGGGCACCTAATATAGTGTGGTTTATAAATGGTCATATGATCTTTCTGTGGTGAGTGTGGTGTTCAAAGACAACTTTGAATTGGTTTCCTGAACAAAATTTGTTAATTGGGTGTATGTTTACAATGAACTGAGGCACAAGCCAACGAGGAGTACTGCAGAGCTGCTTCAATGTTAGCTAAAAGTAGTTAGAGAGATGCAGTTAAAGATATTCTGCCTGTTGTGCTGTTGGCATGGAAGTAACCCAGTTACTATCTGTGAACTCAAAGAACAAATTAATCGGTCTCTACGTTCTTCATAACCTGAACTCAGAAAGCTGTTCAGATAAAATTGTAAATCTTACGTTATTTCAAACTTTTCATTGACGTGTCTTCCTAGATGCTAGTATCGTTCTTCTACTGGATAAAATTCTAAAGCTGCTGGAAGCAAACTTAGACTTCCAGTGGGTCTGATTTGGGTTCGTTATGTTTCAAGGGAATGAAGTGCTGGTAACTTTGAGTACTCTGAGAAAACTAGTAAAAATTCTGTACTGAGCAAATACAGTCATAGCAATTGAAATTAAGGGAAGCTTTTCACAACAGCTTTGCATCTTTTTAGAAAAGAAAGGCAAAAAAGGTAGAATATTTGGTTTAATCAAATATAAATAAACTGCGACTAGAATCAACTGAGCTGTTTCAGACTGCCAAGTTTGATAAAATTGAAGTATAGTTAATAGCGTGAGCTATTTAGCAGTACGCGTAGTATTGCAGGACACGCTTATCCCCCACGTCTGCCCTGAAATTAGAATATGTTAGAAGACAAGACTTGTGGACAGCATGGCACACAAACAACTGTCATTTCCGAGGCAGTGGGATGAAGAACAGAAGGGCTACAGATAAGCTACTGTTGCTCTCTGTTATTACAAAGCCCAGGACAAGTGTCTGTCTCTCTCTCCCTCCCTCTCCTTTTTTTCTTACAAGGTGAAATTAGTACCAAGCATATGGTAAAAATATATAGTTATAATAACTGAAGATTCTAGTAGCTTCTTTTCTTGCACATGTTAATATGAGAAAATTTCTTTATACAGACACAATCCAAAGAGGTCTGTGATGTGGGTAGGGCGTGAGTATAGGAAGCATGAGTAGAGCCTGTTCTACAATCTTCCCTTGATGCTCTGAGAAGCTTATTTCAGCCTGTTACATGAGAATTTTATCAAGTGACTACAGCTGATTATTCATTTGCTGTTTGGATCTGCCTAAAGAAGTGGGAGCAGAGATGACCCAATAAGGCTAAAGGATTCACAGACAGGAAAATCTAGCATTAAGTGCTTGAATTCCCACTTAGTCCATGACCAGGGATATAAATTCTTCTGGAAATTTGACTCATGGTTCTTCAGTGAAGGTGCAAATCGGTAGGAATATATGCATGTGGTCTAAACTGTCAAATGCAATGGTTACTACTTTATCAATAGTTTTATTGTCCATATAAAAATCATTAGCAATAGTTTTTAGTAGCTGACTCTCTGACCCAAGGATTTAACCTCACAGTAACAGACTTGATATGCTGATATTGACCAAAAGAATGAATTATTACAGGTAATGTTGATTAAGAACATCATAAGATCAGAGGCAATTTTTACCAAAGTTAACTTCCAGTAATTACATGATACTTTTTGTTTCAATGGGTTTGTGCAGGTACAGATCAATTTATCTGAATTTGGTTAGAAAAGAATAGGAAAAACAAAGTAACTGTTAATTTCAGGAGTGACCATCAGTTTAGCATGTTGCATTTCCGTTTTTATCCTTTTTGATCTTAAAAGTTATATAGTATTTGCCTCTGTGTACAACAAAAGCTTTTACTTAGCAAAGGTAAACAAAATGAACAAAGCAAGATGCCTGGTCCTAGGATTGCTGTAGTTTTTTTTTTTTTTTTTGTAGGATTTTCTAATGAATTAATCTTCTTTTATGTATTTATGTATTTTAAATCTGTAGTATTGTCCAGTTTTAATGTTTTTTTTTTTACTTTTTCCATTTAAGCTTTTCTTGATCACAAGGAATCCAGCTATTTAAGTTGGGAGAAGTCTTTGAAATATTGAACTTTCCCTTCTCAAAAATTCTTAAGCTAACCAGTAGTTATACATAAAAAAGTTTATGCAGTGAACATACTTCTTTAAATTCTGGAAAAAAAATAGATGTTGTGAAACACTATGTTTGCTTGGAATTGTATAGTTCATGTATGGAAAGATCAGTCTGGTTAAGATGAAACTTGATGTCCCCAGTGGGGCCATGAAAGTTTCTGAGCATCTTGAGCAACATCAAAGTCAATGGTGCTTGCGGTTAAGGACAGAAAATGTGCAGTTAGAGGGAAGCAGAGGAAGTTCAAGAGCTGTTCAAGATGTACTTTCAGTATTTTGACAAGGAGCTCCCTCAAAAATGTCTTCCTTAACTCGTAATGAATCTCATATCCCTTGAGGCTTGTATGTGTGCAGTGAGAAGACTTTCATGATTGGGATTAGTTTTCTCATGTAAACAAAAATGTTTTTTGTAACCACAAACAAGGGGAGGAGACAGCAGTGCTTAGCTATCCAAGTGCTGCTAAATAGCCTTGCTAGAAAATATTCTTCCTTCAACCTCGAGGTGTAAGAATTGCACAATTTTGTGTAAATAGAAAGGAGCGGATGGAGATTCTGGAGTAGAATGAGGTATGTATTTCTCAGATATTTAACAACTATTTTGCGCTATTTTTAACCATTCCAAAAGTGTATTCCTCCACATGCTCTTTACATTTTCCATTCCGCCTCATTCTCTCCTCCCCTCCCCTGCCCCACACCCCTCTCAAAAAAACACAAAACCCAAAACCTAAACAAACAAAAAAGTGACTTGACGTCATGGGAACAAAGACATGAATTCCTCAGGGCAAGGATGTTCTCCTGTCCTTCTGTGCAGGATCTAATATAATGCCCAGGCTTTGGCTCTAAAAGCTACAGCAGTGGCCCAGAATTCCTTTGCATCTCCGGGATGCTCTGGTTTATCCAGTGTCTGCTTACATCTCTTACAGTAGGGCTATTTGCAACCTGTCCTGTGTTGTCTCCTAGTCTCCTCAATATACTGATGTCCAGGAGAAGCTCTAGGCTGCCTCGGGCTCAGGACCTGTTTGACTCAGCCAGGGGAGAGCAGGAAGGGTACCCAACGGCCTCCAGGCTGTGGCACATCATTAACACGAGAAACACGCATGGAGCCAGAGGGGCCAAAAGATTTTGAGGTTAATTGCAAGGCATGAATTTTCTTCATAAATGTATACGTTATTTTCTTCTAATTTTTAATGAAATATTAGCAAGTTGCAGTTTTGATATATTTCATGTTCATGTGCAGCATAATTGCAGCGAGATAGACATGGAAACGCCAAACCACCCCGCTTGGAATTGCTGATGTGCTCTGCTTAATGGCACTTTGAAACAGACAGCTTACATTTGCGTTTCCGTTCAGTGATGTACCGCATGGTGTCTGCTTGCTAGTTGGCAGACCAGCTTCATAGCGAGTTTCTTCCAGAAGGGAAAAGGTCTTGGGCAGTCTGTACAAGCAGCTTTAAAAGAGAGGAAATTCAGAATTTATTCAACTCTACGTTAGTTTTCTGGGTTTTTCAGAGTTCCTGTTGCTTGTGTCAATTCACCTCAGTGTGAGGTTTTTCTGTTCATTTCCATTCATTTCCTAACTGCTGGTAGATACCTTGATTTCTGGATATTGCATACAAATGGATTATCGGCCAAGATAGCTGGATGCAACTTGTCCCTGTGCTATGACACTTCAGTGGCTCTGTCTTGCACATGGCAAATGAAATCTGAGGGCTTAGGGGTGGTGTCGAATGACGGCAGCCAGTTTGCAGCAAGGAGCTGATCTTTGATGAAGCACATGATGCTGAGCATGATGCAAACTTCAGCTTGCTTTCTTCGACTGAGAATACTTTACCACTTCTTTGTATGGCTTTTCCTTCTACCCCAGGTATCATTTCAGGTCCTCTTCTTTATGATACTGATTAAAACAAAATGTCTCAGGGTTTTGCTTTATTTGCTGGCTGTTTTTGTGGAGCCCAGCGGAGGATAACAAACCTTTTCGTCCTCCCATCAGAGAGGGCAGGTGATGGAGCCTTGTGGGTTTGGAAGAAACATGAGAAGTTTTACCACTGGTACACGTGATTTATTGGCTGATCGAGTTGCCTTTATGTATCTGTTTACTTAACTTGCTTAATAACCTTTTGTGATGCTGGTGTTTTACTAGTCTGATGCCTCTCCCAGGTTTTAGGATGGATTTATGTGGGTGATTATAGCTCAGTGTTGCACAAAGGTAACTATACTTGGAACTTCTTTAGAGTTGCCTCCTTTGTTATTCTTGACCACCAGCCGGAGCTCTAGAAGCCTGAATGAGAATTTCCTGATCAGAGTATTCCTTAGATACTGTGAAGCAAAGGCAAGTTTTCTGTGGTTTCATGCATTAAAAAATATGGTATCTATTAGCTTCAATAACCACTGAGAATGTTGTTCTAGTTTTAGATTTGCCTATCTCTGAAGGTACAAAAAGTCCAAGTTGCAAGGCATGCTTTATTTTTAGGTTGCTTGCTGTAGTAAGAGACTCTGTTGTAACATGGGTTGCTTTTTCTATTTTAACCTTTTTTGTTTGCATTTTTTTTTTAATCCTGCTGATAACAGCTTAAATACTGATAACATCCTGTGGAACAGAGCTTGATTTTTTTTTTTTTTATTAAACTCCAAGTTTTGGGGGCATTTATTAGAACTGTTTAATCTTAGGCCAATTTAACTAGTAGCAGACTAATAAAAATAATAATGTTGGGCTTCCTGCCATGACAAATGTTGACTTACCCGTATAAAGTTGACTAAAAACGAATTACCTTTAAAGTATAGGATCATGGAAATGTAGCCAGTAATATGAAGTTTGAAACAGAGTGCTTCTGTTTTACTTTGCTGGCACTGCTTGTGAATTGTGTCTGAAACTAAAGTTACTGTGCTGTTTCAGTTTATAGTCTTCCAATTATGACACCGTTAACTCCTCCGAGACTAATTTCTGTTAACACGTTTGCACTAACGCGTGCTCCCAAACACAGAATTAATGCTTTGGATACCTGTCTGTCTAGGTTCACAGATACCAAGTGTATTAAAAGGGAGAAAAATCCCCAGCATATCTTTGATAAAATGTCAGGAAAGTTCGCAAACCCAAGCCAAGAACTATTACAGTAAGTAGTTATCTAAGAACTTGCTGGTTCTGGGAGTCCTTGAACTCCAGTAATGTCGACACTAATAAGCTCTTTTTAACGAGCATTGCCAATATCAGCTCTTCTGTGTGGGGGTTGAGAGAAGGGTAGTTTGCCTTTGAGGGTAAAAGGAGCAAGTCCTAATGTTCTAAAACGCCAAGTTCCTATACAAGTTTCCACTTAGCACTTGTTTTCTGGGTTGCCTTAAAACTCTCTGTAGATGCCCTTTGTTGAGTTTATTTGTTTTTAAATACAATCAGAAAAATCAACACAATGTGATCGCAGCAGTGCTGCACGTGGGCTGAGGACAAAGCGTAATGAGCCCTCAGGGAAATATTTTCCCTTGTTTGTCAAATTCAGCAGCAGTTCTCTGACATGTAGGCTGTTGTTGAAGTCGCTGATAAGAGATGGGAGAGTCAGGTGGAAAAACAATCAAACTAGCAGTGAACATACATTTGCTTTTACTGTTTGCTGGGAGGAAATCAGTGGCTAGCTGCTCAGGAGCAGAATGAAAGAATTTTGGAGTGAGGTGCTGAAGCAAACGAGGACCTATTATATGGCACCTGGACTGCTGCTCTGTGCTCTGCGGGATGTGTTACCCAGGTCATTGGCTGTGCTGTTCTGCAGACAACATAAAGGGAATCTGGCCTAATTCTTTTAGTTGCCTTTCCTTCTGTTTGTTAGAAAAGTAAAATCAATCTTGTGCTGGAGTCATTTAACCATCAAAGTGTGATAATTAAGCTGTGGGTGGCCTTGTTGAATGGCAATGTATAGAAAACTAATCAATATTATTAAATAGATTTAATTCATTCTGACAGGAAGGCACTTACGTTGAACTTTGGGAAAATTCCATTCTTTACATTGCTGCCAAAAGAGTCATTTTGCTATGTGGGTGAAGAGCATGAGAAGTGCTAGCTTCTTCCCCTGAATTCCCCCCTAAAAACTTTGCACATCTGTGTAGTGAGTTATTGGATACAATATATCCAGTTATTAGGTGCTGATTTCACTAATTAAGAAACAATAACATCAACATAGCTGTCAGTATATTGCAAGTAATTTAAGTACCTAATTCTTCAAAGGATCGTGTGCTTTAACATGCTTCTGTGGCTGTTGAATGTTTAGCTTGCCCCCGGAGCAGGTGCTATATGCAAAGGCTTGGACTTTTCAATGGTAAGCTGTGTGTATTAGAGACAAAAGTAAGGATACAAAACCTTGCTAAGATGATGTTGTTTTGAAATTACCACATTACAGTTTTAAAAAGCAGCACTTTGTTCAGTCACACAAGGAGAAAAGACTTAAATTGGACTGAAGAGGGAGTTGGCAGAAGTTACTCAGAAGAATAAGGCTTCTTGGTAGCACTATAGCTGCAACTCCTTGCTGTACACATCTCCCAGCTGTCCAAAAGCAGAATGCTAATTTTTGGAGAGCTGTACGTTAAAAGCTAGAGCTTTTCTTTCTTATTCAGCAGTCTAAATTATTAGGTTAGAGCTTAATATGTAGAAAATACTACAAATACAAATGTACATATATATATATATATANATATATATATATAGGATCCTATATATATATATATCCTATGTATATATAGGATCAACAGAATGACCTACAGAATAAATTACAATGAAGAAGCAATTTACAGCAGTGTCCTTCCTGCCATATTAGAAGAATGGTGAGACATGGTATCTTTCAAACTTCTTATCTGATATTTTCCTGTCTTAAATTTTTGATAATTGATTATGCCATCGTGATTACTCTAATCCTTCTTTCTGTGAATTCCCATGAAAAGTATAGGATAAAAATGTACTCTCTGAGAAGGACATAGCAGTTGTTTGAAATGTCCACTTCATGGTTTCCAGAACCACCCAGACCTTGTACACAGATCTGCTTCTCTTTCGGTTTGTTCAGTTTCAAGAGTTCTTTTTAAGGACACTTATATACACGGTATTTCCAGCTTTAATTTTTTGCTTTCTGAATTCAAATATTCAGATGTTACCGAAGTCATCTTGAGTTCAAATATACAGCTCCCTCCAAAAGCCAGCTGCTCTTTGTTCTAGCTTAGTCAGGTATTAATTTGACTTCACTCGGACTGTGCAGCCTTTGAAGTTTCTGCACTCATGTTTCCTTCAGCTTTATTTAGCCTTATATCAAATTTAAAGCACTGTCAGATTAACATCACTCGTTCACATATACCAGCTCCACATTTTGGAAACTTTGCCAAACCGTAGTCTGGATCTTTTGTTTTCTAACTTCCCGTATTGTTTCAGCAAGCCTTCGTGACTCTGACAATGCAGTCTAACATTCAGTTTTATTTCAAAACTCTGAAATGATTTTTTTTTTTTTTTTGTAATATCAGTAATGACTTTAAAAGGTCAAGCAAAGAATGCTAACTCCTGAATTTTTTTGTCCTAACTTGGCTCAGTTCCCAGTCTGGACAGGTAATAGTCCTTGCAAGTGGATCCAGCTGCTAAATCCCGTCTGCTTCTGAGTTCCCTGGACTGGGAGGGCAAGCAGGAGGGATGGACGAGTGGTGGCTTTGGGTAGGTCCAAGTCTTTTGAGCACACTCAGAGATACAGACCTAGAACCTAATGTTCGTTCTTCCTAGACAATATGTGTCCTTACTGCAGCCTCTTCGTGTTGCTCAGACGCTGGAATCATACCATTCTGAGTTCCCATGTGCTTAGATTCATACCCCCAAATATTTTATGATTGCAGGACTCCCAGTTAACTGGAAAACCAGAGATCTTCAGACACAATATAGTAGTAAAATAATGAACACGTGCACTAGGAATTCCTAACCGCAAGCAGTTTATTCTTTAAAAAAAAAAAAAAGAAAGAAAGAAGGAAAGAAAAATAAGGAGTAGAAACCACTGAAGTGGTTTGGGAAGCAGCATCTGGAATGCAACCCCCTGCTCTTATTGGACCAATGTGCAAGTGCAGACTCTGGTTAGTATCTCTGGGTAGAGCAGAACAGTTCACGCACTCTGTTTTCCATTTGATCTGTTGGTTGTGAAGAGCAGAGACCTTGATTAGAAAAACGAGCATGTGTTTAAAACTCACTTTTTCATACACTTGTCTGTGGAGTTTTTCCCTGTCCAGATTATTGGCTTCAATAGTTCATCTCTGTGTCACTGGTTTGGAGAGGCTGCGCAGATAGCCTGAGAATAATGAAAAGGGGAGGTAGAGATGGAATGGATGTAGACCATACCACAGTAATACTGTGACCCTGGCAAGGGTGTCTAAGACTTTCAGTGTTACCATCCTACAGCTTTAGAATTGCTCTAGTAGTGTTATATTTCCATTGCACAATCAAAACCTCTCCTATACAAGCTTTATTATTGCACAATGGAAGGGGTCACTTGGTGTTGATTGCTCTCATGGTTAGACATGTCTGAGGGAGGTGACACCTGGAAGGTTTGGTGAGTTTTCACTTCCAGCTGGGTATCTTAACCTAACAGACCATTTCTGATGTGGGGTGAAAGTCACATTAGAAGTATTCAGAAAGCTTTCCTCATAACGAAGAACTTCTGCTTAACAAGACATACTTTCAGACCTAACTGGTAAAGTGTGAAGTCTGTGTGAGATCAGCAGACGGTACACTACACGAGGAGGACAAACTGGGGTGCTGACACAGAAGAGGTAGGTCCCTTGCAGACTACCTTCTAGTTTTCCTTTGGCTACTGGGAGAGGTGCTGACCTCTGGTGGCTTACAACAAGAAGCTGTAGAAGAGCTTATTGTTTTTTGATAGTCGCTGAAACTCTGTTTGGAGTTTCTTCTCTTTAATATCAATTTCTGTAGCCAGTAAGGTTTTGCAGCACGAACTGCAATAAAATGAAATAAAATAATTATACTGCCTGAGCAGTTTTCACCTTGAAATGAATGGGGGAATTTTAAAGGAGGGGCTGTACCATGTTCCCCCTGGGACTGTAGGCATCGCTGGCCAGGAGGCAGTGCAGGTTTCAGACAGTCTGACATGAAGAAGGAGAATTTTTTTTTTTTCCCACTTCCTCTCACTCCAGGAGAAAGAAGGTGATTTTCCCTTCTTTTTACTCAGGCTGATTTTCCCCAAGGTTATTTGATGCTGTGCATCAATTTTCACAGCTGCCTGAGGTTCATGTGCCCCACACGGCAAAGCAAATTAGCTCCCAGTCTGAGCTCTTAGCCTGCAGGCTAAGCATAGTGATTAATAAACTTTAGCTGTTGTTGTGCACACAGATGTGGAAATATTCAAATAAGAATAGACTGGCTTGTCATTTCTTACTTAAACACTACTCAGGAAGATTCATTCAAGGTTTTTGCCTCACTCAGATGATGCTGCAGAGGTGCAGTGAAGTACAGTTTTACTTCATCTCATTTGCTGTCAGTAGATTCCAAACAAAATTACCCAAGGGTTTCTGGACTTAGCTTTGTTAAAAGTTAAGACTGAAAGACTGTGCAAAATTATGAATAGATCACAGTGTATGTGTAAAAGGTCTGTTAGACTTTGGGGAGTATTTAACTTTTAAGCAAGATATGGCTATGATGTAAGATAGATCAAACTATTTTTTTTTTGTCTTTGGACCAAAGAACATACAGTTAGCAGCAAAGTTGTAGGATTATAGAAGGGATATAGCAGTAAAGAAGGAGAAATCTTTTCCTCTTAATCCTAATCCCACTCTGTCTTCTGTACAGTCCGTGTACTCTTGATTTCCAGATTTTGCTTTAGGGATGTGATACTTACCCCTAAGTAATGCTTAGGCAAGTCCTTGACTTAGTGTAAGCACTGCTCAGCAACAACTAAAACACCGGTGTGTTATCAACATTATTCTCATCCGAAATCCAAAACACAGCACCGTACCAGCTACTAGAAAGAAAATTAACTCTATCCCAGCCGAAACCAGGTCAGTGTCCTTTGACTGCAGTGCAGCACAACTGATAACAAGCAGGCTCTGCCATGAGGTATTATTTGTGCCGCAGGATTGGCATTCTGAGTAATCGTAGGAAACAACAACTGATGGCTGAGCCACCGGTTAGAGAAGAATTACAGTGGAATCTCAAAGACTTTTTTTTTCTTCGGGAGCGGGGAGGTGTGTAGATAAGCATGCTGGTGGTGCTGCAATGACGTAAAAAAGCCCTGTCAAGAACCTGTGTCAAAGACGTGACTGCTGAAAAGGAAGGAATATGAATAGCAGCGCAGCGGTGAAGATAAAGAAGTAGCTTGATTTAGGCTGCTAAAATGCTTTAATACCGGGTTCCATGTGTGGAGGAATACATTATTTTTGCTAGAGGGTTTAACACTTTTTCCCTCATTTTGACATTTATGGATTTCCAGGTTTGCCTGCAGAGAAGTAAATTAAATATGTAGCTGCTTCTCACCTTTCCTCCGTTGCTGTGCTAATGGAAGATACTTTTTCTTGCCAGTAATACAGATGAGGATCATTGCTACCTTTTTTTTTTTCTTCTTCTTCTTCTAACGGGAAAGATGATAAATCTGCATTATTTCCAGAAGGATTTGGCTCTCTGAACAAAAGGCTAATAGGCATGCTTCATTTTCTTAAAGACATGTCTAGGAAATTGGAGGCATAGAAAACCTACACAAACTTTATAAGCATGGCTGAAAAAGAAAGATGAACTGCTTTAGGATGTCCTTGAAATATGATGCTGGATGGGGTTTTTAACGTCACTTGGAAGGTTTGCCTCTTTTTCTGTCAAAAGTTGCCTTTTGCATGTGCTGTTCAAGATCCATTAAATGTCAGATGGAGGTTAGAAAGCCAAGGGTAACTGTTTTATTTTTATGTATTTACAATCACTTTTTTCTTGCATTATGATTTCTGTTTACTTTTTGTTGTTGTTGTTAAATCTGCAGGACAATTGGCATATTATATTGAAGTAGTTATATGTTACTAAAATGGGGCATAAGAGCTATTAAAAGTATATATGCAAAGAAAAACAGTTGAATGCTTTATGGTAGATTTTTGTTTAATTTTTCTATTTTATGCAAAAAAAATGTATGGAAACATGTTATTAATGTATTTGCCTGTATGTATAGGTATACCTATACGAACATGCATGAAAGGACACTTACAGTTAGACATTTGTCTGAATTATATTTTCTAGAATTAAATATATTTCACAGAATAAAATCACAGGCTGACAGTGCCTGAAGGCAAAGAAACAAACTGGATTGGTGTTATTTGAAAGTATTCCTTTCAATGACAAGACTGTCATAACACGCATTAGCTGCAGAGCACCGCTGAAGATGTCTTTCTTCTTTTAAGAATCAGTTAATGCAATAACATATTTTTGTCTCTTTACCCTTCCCCTGCCACCAGCCATGCCAGCTTCTCCACGATGACATTTCTACTGTTTCCAGGATCTGTATGTACCAGCCAACAGTAATCTGTCATTGTCTGCATTTAAAACTGCAATTGTTTATTTACTACTCTAATTATATACCAGATTTGCAAACTTGCTTTTTATAAATGCTTTCTTAGGAAAACCAGTAAAACTGGCAGCAGTGTTTACCTGATTATGCTCACATTTCCCCCATTTCTTTTCCCCCCTTACAGGAGCCCAGTAACAAGCGGGTCAAGCCTCTTTCCAGAGTTACATCACTAGCAAATCTCATTCCTCCTGTGCGGGCCACTCCCTTGAAGCGCTTCAGCCAGACACTTCAGGTAATAACAGTAATAAATGTATTGCTGCATTAAACTGCATTTCTGAAAGGGGAAAACACACGCACATCCACACAATTTCTTCTAGGGTTAGTATGGGAACGTGAAGTCCATGTACATGTGTGCACACAAGTGCACACACCATTGGAATGAGACAAACAGGTTTGGGTAATTTATGACTACAAAGTCACTCAATTTAAAAACTCAGAACCCTGACTTCAAAAACAACTTCTCTGCCCAGATAATTGATGTTTTTTAATTACTAGGAAAACTGTTACACCTGTAGCATATAGAAGTTTCTGTGTTAAAGTATTACAATTGCTTTCTAAATTTAATGAAGAACAGAGTTTTCCATGACACTTCCTGTTAATTTTGATTGGTTTCTTTGAAAATGTTAGTTTTGGTATAGCTAGTTTTATAGGACTGCTAAATTTTCTTCTGTGTAGTGAACTTTGAACTTCCCTTGACAAAAGATGTAGTGAACAATTGAAAAAAAGTCATTTTCCAAAGCTGCTGATAAAATTAATCAAGGGCAAGCAAATTTTAAATGCAATTTAGAAATTAAATCATTTTGTAGTTGCAGTTTCCATATAATAGATTAGGTGCATAATATTTAACATAGTTAGAGACTAATGGAACTTGAATTTATGAGGTATTTGTGCCTTCAGACCTAGAGACTTCAAAACATTTGAGTGCTCAACTCCTAATGATCATGATGAGTGAGAAACAGTTGGGAGCTGAGATACTGCTGTGGGTCTGTCCTAGAAAACTTTGGAAAATAACATAGTTTCCTCTTTAAAATAGTTTCTTTAAGAAAGCATGTGTAAAATATAAAGAAAATTACTTTAAAATTCTAATCTCCTCAAAGAGAGGAAATATAAAAATATCTTGAATGTATTAAAAATGTTACTTAATCAAACGTAACTTACTTAGAGCATTATTGAAGTTATCTGTTAAAGTAAAAGTCATGGGGGAAAAAAAAAATACAACTTTTCTGTAGTGATGGTATCTCAAAAACAGATATTACAGCATTTCTTTAACATTGGTTTTCCTGTGTTCTGTTCCTACTATTTTGAAAGTGCAGACATCTGCATACCATAGCTGCATTTATGGGGTTGGAGGAGAAGCAAAATGGCTGAACTCCCCTCAGCCAGGGTTGGATCCAGAAGGTATATTGTAGCGTGACTAGAGCAGAGATGCCTGTATTCCCTGGGGTGTATAAATCTCCTCTAGTCTGCCTGTAGGAAAAAATTGGCCTGACTCTGAAAGGACTACATTAGTTCCAGTTGTGAGGCGTGTGGAAAGTGAATTAATTTTTGGCTAAACTGCTTCTGAGCACGGCACTTCCCTTTTCACAGCCTTCCACAGCTGTTGTCCTCATCTAAGTACCTGCACTGTCATTCTGTGGTGAGCTTGGGTTGCCCACTACAATATTGTATTTAATAAAGCCTGATTTAGGCTATGAAAACAAACTGTCCTTTCATGCATATACTAGCAGCCTCCTGGGTCCTAGTGAGAGCCACATAAATGTGTTTCAGGGCAAGTTTTTACAAAAATAGGAGCAAAAATGGTGGTGTTGTTGCAAGTCCTACTGTTGTGAGCATTTCTGTCTTACTCTGTTCCTATTGGTTATTAGAATATATTTTAATTAACTGTCTGCTTCTAAGCAGATTAAGCAGCGATGTTGTTCATTCCTTCTCCTCTAAGTAACTGTGCTCGAGGGAGCTGCAATGAGAAATCGACCTGTATGTTCTCCAAGTCCTAGGTCTGAATCTATTTGCAGGTGATGAATACTGGCAATGTCTCTCAAAACTGCCTTCATGGCTGGCTGTAGATTGACTTTTTGTCTGATTTTTGTTAACAGCGGTAGAATGGGGGGGAAAAAAATGGCTGACCTTCCTGTGCTCAGATGCTTCATTGGAAATTAGTTGGAGACATTCTGGGAAGCATGTACAGCCCCTATGTTAATGTTTTGCTTTTATTTTTTACTTTGCTACATATTGGTAAAGCTGTCACTGTGTCTTGTGGAACAGTACAGAGCAGGATTTTTTTATTATTATTATTGTTATTTTAGAATACTTGTAAAGAAAAAGTGTTAATTTTTCTCATTGGATGAATTTTCATGTATCTTTATTGTTAATTTTTTTTAGACAAAAAACATGTTTCTTCTTGAAAACTGCTATCACCACCACAAAATCCAAAACAAACTACTTCTTTCCCCGAAAAATGAACAAACAAACAAAAAACCCCAACCACCAAAACATCCATACAAAAAGACCACACCAATAGCATCAGTACAAGGAATTCGAAATTTCTGAGTTTCCTTTATGGAATTTCAAACAAACCTTCCTATATAATTCTATCTGAATGAAAGTTATGTGCATAATTTTCCTTAACACTGTACATGCAACTTTTACATTAATGGATTTTCTGAGTGCAGATTGAAGAGAAACACCTCTGTACCTGGTATCTGTGTAGTGTCTTTTAAGATATTCTTAGCAACTTCTGCTATTTTGCATATTTTATTGATTATAGAGGTATTTGATTTTTGAGTCTTATTTTTCAACTTTATTTCCATTGTGCATATTATTGTCAATGCTTTCCACAAGGATATCAAGTAACAAACCAGGCGAAGTCTTTATGGCTTTTTTTTTGTTTGGACTATTTGCAGTTACTATGTTTCTGTCACGTAGAACACTGGATTAAGTGAATAATTCTGTTAGCTTCATCCCTGACAGAGTCTCTTTCTGTCTGTATATCTGCAGGATACCAAATGCTAAGCAGGTATTCTTATTTGCTTATCCACCTGGAAAAACACTGTACTTCATAGCTGTATTTTCACTCTGCATCAAGCAAGACTGATTATGATGATCTGCTTGTTTCTGTTTGGTCTTATTCACAGCTGTGCTGTTAGGCTTAGAAGCTGAAAATAGGATCAGAAAAAGAACTCCAGCTGATGAGAAAAATTAAAGGCTGGCTAGCTTCCTCGGCTACTTCGGTTTCATCAGTGTGTCTTGAATTTAAATAGGGAGTCCAAATTATTTTTATCTTGCTTAGATACACCTCAAATTTCTAAAGATTCTTAAGAAAATTCATTTGACGTCAGTTCTAAATGCTAGGACTTCGATCTATAGTCCACTTCTCCCAGTACATAAAGCTGTTTGCTTTACTGCAGCTGAAATTAAGGTTTGTTAATTGCAGGAATTATAGTAACCATCTGGTAATAGCCAGTGGAAGTTGCTGCAGTCAGATAAATATGGAAAATAAAACCAGGAGTTGTGACCTGATTCTTCCTCAGCTTCTCCAACTTTATCAGTGTTTTATTGAAATCATTTATTTGGCGATTTTTTTTAAATTAGACATATATCAGATTTACATCTCCTTTCTATTGTCTGTTACAGCATTGAAGATTCAAATCTATTTGACTTTCAAGCAACAAAGTATTAATTTTATCATTAAATAGTATTTCCCTGGTGATGCATTAGTTTCTTTTCATAGCTTTACAAGTTAATTTCTGCAACATATATGAAAAGGAGCGGAAGATATATTAAAATAAGCTTGGATTCCATTGTTGAAGTGTGTGGTTCCCTTCCTAACTAGATTTCGGTGTACCAAGTTAAATCAGTAAGTGCTTTAGCCATTGCTGTGCCAGTCAGTCTATAAAAGAAGGAAACAAGACAAAGCAAAACAAAGAATCCACTCGCTCTTGATGTGAAATTTTTCCTTGTTGTTAAAAACACCTCAAAACATTTCTGTTCTTTTCCACTAATAAATTTCCTTAATCCAATGTACCTTATTAATATTAAGCAAGGTACATTTTTTGTGATAATTGAAAGGCAGATGTATAAGAGAAATCAATTAAATACGGGATATTTACTGTGTCCAGGTAGCAGAGATGATAGGTAAGCAAGCAGGACTTTGGGGAGTTTGGTTTCCTTCCAAGTCAGACTTTTTGTGCCCCTTCTGTGCAAGGGAAGACAATATAGGGCTCTAGAGAATAGTATCGAGCATTCTCATGCAGTGTAGAGAAATGTATTACTATTGGTGGATGTGAGAGCTTATTTTTCTCAACACACTGTGGGGTGCGTGTCATTTTATAACATGATGTATGACATTTTGTTAAAAGATCAGTCTTTCTGGTGCTTTTGATTGTAATTGTTTTCTTCATTCGACATGAAACATTCCTTTAAAAATCACTACCACAAAAAAGGAGCTATATACTGGAGGGCGTATATGGGAATGCATGGGAAAGGGCGCTCCACCTTGGGTCATGGAATGACAACTGTTCTGCTTGGCTGCATTCTCATGGTTGGTGATTTGTGGATGCAATGCACCTGGCTCTTTTTCCCTAATCTTTCGATTTGCATGTGAAAATAGTGGGTTCCATGATTCATCATTATAACAAGTATAAATTAAGCATGCAATTTTCATGTGTGTTTCTTTATCTTCTTAAATCTTGAAGGGAGACTAGCACCTGATTTGCAAAGTTCTGGAAGGTTGGTATATATATGTGTGTATGTGTTTATTTTTAGCAGTTTTGTCAATTCCAAGTAGGGCTCAAAATCACTTCTGTTATGTTAAAAAAAAAAAAAAAAAGCATAGTTTTTATTTATATCATGTCTTCTGGTAATTTAAAAACACTGTATTTATAGGCATTGTTAGCATTTCATGGGCTCTTATCTACAGAGGAGAATTTCAAATATTGTACTTTGTATGTGCTGCTTTCAACCTGGAAATGAAGAGAATTTATTTTGTTTTAAATATTCTTACCCACGGCAATTGAAGGATGATTGTGTTATGTAAGGCAGGTTTTAAATAACAACAAAAATGTAGAGTATTTCAACAATTTGAAATACTTGAGACATTTCAGAGGTAAGACCTCTAATTTTAATGAAACAAGAAAGGAATCTTTTGAAAATAACATAATGAGAGCATAAAGTACTCATCCATAGCCTGAACTCTTTCTAAGAGTCTACAGGCAAATAAAACTCTCAACACTCAGAAGTCTCACTTAAAATTAGACTTTGTTTTTATTGAAGTTTAAGACCAAACCACATAATAGATAAAGAGATGCTGGTGCACACCGTCTCAGTTTAGAGGCTCCAGAAATATTAATAAATATGCTACCATAGTTTCTATACTAGTATTTCACAATTTGCTATCTGCTGTGATTGTATTTATCACATTTTCTTTAAATTCTAAGAATTAAGTAGGAGAAAGTGGTATGAAGAGAATCTGGCTTGTCACTCATCACAAACATTAAAATCTGAATATTATCATACTTTTTCCTCAAAGATAATGTGATTGTTCTTCTCTTTTCAGTCAGTTATTCATTTCATACCTTTCTCTGTGAATTAGTTTCTTGCTCCTATGATTCATCTGAAGAGGCAGGAAGTTACAAGTTGAAAGGTTTTCTTCATGTATGAAAATCAGTTTGGTCAGGTAGAGCATTAAAGCACTAACATTTTAATCCTACTTATATACGTATCTGGAATGGTGATACTAATTGAATCTTTCATGATTCTGATGGCCTACAAAAAAAAAAAAGTTTTACCATCAAGGAGCAAGATACTAAGGTAAGAGGAGAGGTTTTGAAGGTCAGCCTCACTTTATGAACCTTCTTTCTGCCCAACTGAGAAAACATTTATTTCTTAAACCATTAATTAGTGTTTGATGTAATGTACCTTTTCGTCTGATAGCCTGATATCCCTGAGGTAAGACCTATTGCATCTCAGTACAGCCATCTTCAAGCAATCCCATCCCACAAAAAATAAACCCAACAAAACTGTGATAAGCAGGTTGGACTTCCAGTTAATACACAAGATGATGTGTTTATCCACTAAATTTTGCGGTCATAGTTTTTGGGAGTTTCTGTGTAAAAACTGAATCTTTCTTCTAAAATGAGTGAAAAAGTTTTCACACTAATTTTTGTCTCTAAAATTTGCATTGAATTCTAAATTTTTAAGAATTAGGGATCTAATGAGGTGGATCTGTGTTATGCATGAATAATTCCTGTCTGACAGTTTACTGAATTGAAACTTTATTTGATCAGTGATGTTGATGTGTTGTACCGTTCTGCCATTATCCCTATAGTTCTTTCTCGTTGCATGGTATATGAATGTATTGTATAGTTTTAACCATGTTGAGAACAGGATATGAACATAGTTCCCTGCAAGAATGTCAGTATTGCATTATAGAAAGATGTGTTAAAA
The DNA here is from genome assembly GCA_013399115.1 of Anseranas semipalmata. NCBI lineage: Eukaryota > Metazoa > Chordata > Aves > Anseriformes > Anseranatidae > Anseranas > Anseranas semipalmata. The sequence continues at coordinate 802,217 of VXAA01003750.1, read as the reverse complement.
TGATCTTTTACATTCCCAGTACTAAACATTGCTGTTAAGTCACAGTAAAAACTCTTTAGAAATGTTTGAATTATGTGTATAAATCCTTCTGAAAAAAACACAGCGTGAATCAGATGTAACAACAAAAAATATTCTTCTATGTATTTCCAGCGTTCTATCAGTTTCCGTAGTGACAGTCGCCCAGATCTGTTCAGTCCGCGGCCATGGTCTCGAAATATGCCCCCTGCTAACACTAAGCGGAGAGACAGCAAACTATGGAGTGAGACCTTTGATGTTTGTGTCAATCACATGCTTACATCTAAAGAAATCAAGCGTCAAGAGGTATAATTTTTTTAACATAAGTCTTATGGTCAGAAGTTGGCTTTAAACCGTGGAGTGAGGAATGCTAGCAGGCATTAGGATAGTACTTGAAGCTTTCCTGAACTTAGAGAGAAGACCACCATCTCCACAAGAAGTGGAATTCCATCCCTACGCATTATAATTCAACCCTTATTGGACTGACATATTCTTTCTTAAAACCAGCTCATCGTATTCCCATAATAAATGCAAAGTTACTGAGACATATTGTACTCTGTCTGCATGTGTGCACATGCTCTGTATGGCAGCTTCTGCAGGGATGGTTGATATTTTGATGTTCATTTTGTTGTTCTAATAATGATAGGTGAGCATGCTGTTTCAAGTACAGGAATTCATCATGTGATACATACACACAGAAAAGCACAATCATTTCCACTGTAGGAAAAAACTGTTTTTGAGGAAATCTTCAGTGCTAGAAAGATAAAATATTAATCAAAAATGTATCTTGCAAATTAAAAAAATGAGTGGTGGTAGTCTTAATGAGTTGCACAATACAAATTCTAAATAGTTCGTGTTATAGCCAACGACAAAGCTCCCACTGAAATCAATAGAAGGAGAAGAAGTATATTGTAATGACTGGGTTAAACTGTTTTGTCTTGACAGAAACTCTGTGGCCATGTGAGGTAGCCAAGAAGTGGAAATTCTGAACCATAAGCTTATTGGTACTTTATAGATCCATTTACACAGAAATACTTCTGGGTCTTGTTGCTCTGTTAGATATATTACCATTGACAGTGGGCTACTGCCTCTAAACTACTGGAAACTTTTGTATCAAGGATTTATTTATTCATTAAGTTCTACAAAATTTTATAGCAGTATCAGAAAAGTTTGTAACAACCTCTCCCAAGATATTTCAGGGACTATAAATCATAAATCAAACAACAGTAACCTCAAGCATTTCTTTAGCAGATTTTAACGCTGTACAAATATTAATCAGAAATACCTTTGAAAATTGAGTACTTCAAAGGCAGCTTATTGAAAAATAAACTAGAAACTGTTTTCACAGCATAACATTCATTACTGTCTTGGGGTGGAAGCCAGGACCTTTCATAGAACCCAGATAAATGAGCTGTATTCAAGGGAGCTTTGCAGGAGTGTTCTGCTCTGTGTTGGTTTTTATGCTGCATGCCTCAACACAATATCTGAACCGCTTCCAGGCCTGCGCTGTCAGTTAACTCGCACTATGGCAAGCCTTCCACGTATGTATGTTATCAAGCTAGGAGAATCTGCAGTAGCTGATGATGTTCTTCCATGATTTATGAGGGTTTAAAGCTTTGACTGTAATGTTAATAATTCTAACTGACCAAAATGTTGTTAACTTTTAATGTACCTCAGTTTAGAATTAAATTGTGTAATGAGTAAATACAACGCCATTCTGGTAAGCTAATGTATTAGCGTGGTGGTTGTTTTTCATCTGCCAGCTTTAAAGTCTCAAATCTGCTTCAAGAGAGGTAACTAACATCAGCAGACGGTTAAATATAGCTCAGCATTCATAACAAAAAAAAATGAACTGTTACCAAAATAAAAGTGCTCACAACCGAAGAAATGTTTTAAAGACCTGTCTTTTGACCTACTAGACTGCCCAGAACTTTTGCGTGTTATACAAAACACGACAAAGTCCTATGCCAATGGTTGTATAAATAGTATTTTTTAAACTCATTAAGAAATAGTTGAGTTATAATATCATGCTGAAGATAGCTCCCCATCTAGAAACACAACTGTTTGAAAAAAAATTACTTCTGTGGCTATTTCAGATAAGCCTTTTATAAGCAATCTGATACAGCTATTTTTAAAGATACTGCATGTGACTGTGTAGCTATGGAATTAATCCTTATTTTCTTTCTGCAATTAGATTTAGCAGAGAGATTCTAGTACATGGTATCTAGACAGCTGTTCAGTATATAATATCAACTTTTAAAGTTGAGTACAGATTAAATAAAGATATTTTATATTTGTGTCTTTTTTTACAGGCTATCTTTGAACTTTCCCAGGGAGAAGAAGATTTGATAGAAGATCTGAAGTTAGCGAAAAAGGTTTGTTTAAAAAAAAAGGGGGGGGCGGAGGTAGGGGGACGAGGCAAAAAAGCAGTGTTCAGCTGTTTATCTCTTTTGAAATAATCCCTGCTTTTTACAATGCTAAGACAGTAAGAGGAAAAAATAATCAAAACATATTTCCTATTCTTTCTGAAAAACTTAAATGTGGTGCTTTAATTCTTTAAGAACTATTGAATGATAGCTTAAGATATGCTTATGAAACTTAAAAATATTCTCAGCAGTTGGTCTATTTTTACTTATGGGGAGCTTTAAATGCTATCACTATTTTTTCAGCTACTAGTGATACATTAATTACAGAGCTCTCTCTTTTTTTTTTTTATCTTCAGGCTTATCATGACCCAATGCTTAAACTTTCCATAATGACAGAGCAAGAGTTGAACCAAATTTTTGGAACACTGGACTCTCTAATTCCCCTACATGAAGGTAAAACTCAAACACTCTTTGTCTGCTGTATTATTACACATAGTTTTATAGTCATCCAGTTCATTAAGTGACATTTATTTTCTTTTTTTTTTTTTAATTATGATCAGATCTTCTTAGGCGGCTTCAAGAAGTCAGAAAATCTGATGGGTCAACAGAACACGTTGGCCATATCCTTGTGGGATGGGTAAGGCAGATTTTTAAATTAATTTTGGGACTTAGTTTGGAGCTGCAACATAGTGTTAACATTTATTTACAATTTACAGTAGTATTTACAAATTCCATATCTAACATAACATTTCAAGAATATATTCTCAAAGTATTTTTGAAAGGTAAAGGCAACTGTTTAGAGACATAATGGAGCATTTTCTCTTTTGGAGTATTTTCTGTGAAAGATTTAGACTTGGATGTGATTTTAAAAGCTCTTGCTATTCAGGAAATAAGCAGTACTTAACATTCTTCAAATAAAAATCAGGAGTCAGACTCTATTCATCTGATGTAGATCACTTAAGGATCTGCCCCGATTTGTACCCTGCTTGTTAAGGGAAACGAAGCTTGAACAGTCATGTTGTATAAGAGCTCCCTACAGTCATTTTTGAATGTCTTTCTGTTCCAGTCAACGTGATAGATAGTCATTAATGCTGTCAAAGTTATATTAATTTCCTGGATGTTTGTTAAAATAAGGCAGACAGAAGAAAAATTTGGTAGGTTCACCCTTCGCTACCATACAATAACATAAACACTGAAAAACAGGTTTTGTTAGTTTTGTTGATACAATTGCTCATTATATGGAGAGAAAAAAAATAAAAACCTCTTATTTAAGCTCTTATTACTTAGATTTGGCAGGAAAAGAGGCTTGAAAATTTTAAGGGATTAGGTAATAATGGATGTTTAGCAGCTTTGTGTGAAACACTGGCTTCTTGTAAACATGAAAAACATGATCGCTACTATAGTTAATGATAAACTGTTAAGTGTCAAAAAATGATCTCTAGTTTTCTTTGCATAAATTAATTTTATTTATTTTCTGGTGTGTTTGAACACCAGTAGACTTCTCTTGGTCCAAATATCTCTGAGACTAATTTCCTTTGTAGAAGATTTTACATATAATTGTACATAAATATACCAGTATATTGTAAATGGATATATTGTTTTAACGAACATTAAGCTAGCTTTTTTTTTTTTCCCCCACATTTAAGGCACAGTTCTGTCATCTTAGTTTGGTCAAGATTTTTGAGGGCAATATTGGAAAGTATAACAGAATAAAGATTTCGAGGTCAGCTCAATCAGATATCAGATACTCAATTATCTATTCCTTTAACAAACAAAGCTTGTGTAAGTTAGTAGCAACTCAGTGTTGCTTATTGCCCTATACAGCCAATGTTTTCTTAGAAGTTGTACAAATCACCGTTATGTTTACAGCCCCATGTTAATTACATTTTTGATCACAAAATGTCCTGCAGGGAGCTGGAAGGAACACATGTTCTTTTAAAGAGTAAATCCAATTGCATACAGATGCTTTCATACTATATTCTAATCAAACAGGGGGATCTATATCAGGTCAGCTTATTGTTCATCTAAAACAGGCCAGGTTTGGGAGTGCTCGTTTCTAAGCTTTTGTTATGATTTTGTTATAATAATTAAAATCAGACTTCTTTGTTCAACTACTGTCTGCATTAAGTAGTGCTCGATCATTAAGTCACAGATCTACATTATTCCAAAGCATTAAGTATGGGATTTCTAGGAACTGAGAGATGAGCTAGTCCTTCTGAATAATTTAAATGATGAATAAGGTGATCAGAGAACCACTGGAAACCTTATATATGTTGGAAACATTATCATCAATAAACTATGGATAAATCTCCAGGAAAGAGACACTCAACATCAGTTTTGACGTTCCAAATCACTTGTGATTTTCTATACAGCAAATTGCTTCTTTTCAGTTGCAGAATAATTTATTCCTTTCCTCAGCTCCCATGCCTGAACTCCTATGATAGCTACTGCAGCAATCAGGTAGCAGCCAAAGCCTTATTGGATCACAAGAAACAAGATCACAGAGTGCAAGATTTCCTGCAGCGCTGCTTAGAGTCTCCTTTTAGTCGCAAACTGGACCTTTGGAACTTCCTTGACATCCCAAGAAGCCGTTTGGTTAAATACCCATTACTGCTCAGAGAGATTTTGAGACACACACCAAATGATCATCCAGATCAACAGCACCTTGAAGAAGCTGTGAGTTGCTGAATTATTATTATTATTAATATTTTTAGATTTACAGCACTTTATGCTTATTAATTAAGGGATACTATATAAAATATGGAAATGCTAAGACATGAACAGCTGAAACTACTACATGAAACATCTAGCTCCCCATCCCAATTACATCCTGTTTCAGCAGCAAAGTAATACCAAAAAAACAAGGGGGTAGTGGTGGTGTGGCATGTTGTGTCCACAGCTCTTGTCTGATCCTTTTCCATTCTGTATTTATTTACCCTTCAATGTTGTTTTTCATTCTAATCTAAATTGGGTAATGTAGAGATCTCTTTTAGGTTTTAGGCAATTTAGACGAGTTTACTCTCTCACTTGAGTCCTTACATAACCTCTGAATCTAGATTAATTATCATTTGCTGAAATTGGCCTTCTTTTTTTTTTTTTTTTTTTAATTCAATAGCATTGTACTACCTGAAGTAAAAACAAAACAGAGTGTTAAACCCAAAGCTTTGAAACTTCTTTATTAATGGAAACGGACCTGATGTAGATATTCTGAAGGGTTTCTGAGATTTCTGTTCTTTTCCATATATAGATATCATCCTGTACTACATAAAAACATGCACACGTATCTGGGAGTAAATGAGTTTACTGTAGCTGATTTCTTTGAAATATGCCTCTAAATTAATGAATAAATAAATATCATCGGTAACCTTTTGAATAGTGTTTAAATAAAAGTAAATTCCCTGAATATTTTGAGGACAAAATTTATGAGTTTCCAAGACTTGCATATTTTGTAGATTTTAGTATTTCTGCTGAGAAATGACAGCCTTGCTTTTTTGGGAAAGCACATATTTCAAAACACATGTACCTGACCACTACTGTATTGCTATTATTTCTCCAAATACCTTTCCCAGCACAACTTGTCTGTTGTAAAACTGTACAACTGTGGTGTAAATTCAAAGCTTGGATACTCACATTTACATGTCATTTATCAAGTATATTTTCCCCCTGTGAGTATTCTTTTAAGCCCAAACAAAAAAATTGTATCATAAAATATCTGAGTTTTTCTGCCTATTTCTAAGGTTTGCTTTTCTACATAATGTGTGGTAAGATCTTTTAAAAAATATTTTAACTGTTTTCTTCTGGTACTTGTATTTGGTAATTGCTTAATAAATTATAATCGGATATTATTCTTGATATTTCAATACTCTTATACAGGTTTGTGGTATTCTGTTTCAGCAGAACACTATTTATCTTTGCAGTGATGTATTTCATAAATCATATATTTGCCAAGTTAAATTAAGAATCAGAAATTACTATTTCTACACCGTAGTCTGCTTAATTCTGTTGCTAATATTAATTCTCTTACAGACTGGATATGCATAAAATTCATGAAAAACATACTGTAAATTAAAATTATTTTATTGCAGCTACAGTTCATGAATGTTGGACTATCCAATTAAAGTTCATGTGTCTTCACTGTTTTTCTGTAGATAAATATAATTCAGGGTATAGTGGCTGAAATCAACATAAAGACTGGTGAATCTGAATGCCAATACTACAAAGAAAGACTTATTTATCTTGAAGAAGGCCAAAGGGATTCATTGATTGATAATTCACGTGTTGTATGTTGTCACGGTGAACTGAAGAACAACAGGGGGGTGGTAAGGAAAAAATATTTTGTTATAAATAGCTTTTAAAGATTCCTTCATGTTGCATGACAGCAAAAAGAGTTGCGTAAAGAATATGACCCTATTATGTCTAGGAATTTGATAAATATTAATGATCATATATGACATTCATCTCGGTTAGCAGCCAGATATCTGCATTGGGAGAAATGGTCTCAAAGACATGATTGTAATGTCTATAATGACATGCAAAACGCACTAACAAATTTTAAATCTGCCCAAGGCTGTGGTTACTAAGAATGTTTTATTTGATTATTTGATGAAGTTCAAAGTGAATTTATTTATTGAGAAATTTGGTATTTGATACTGTGAATTCCAGTATCTGAATTCCAGTCTGCAGTATTGATTAAGTGCTATAAGATGAGCTTTCCATTTTCAAAGAAAAAGAACAAGCAGTTAAGTAGAAATATTAACAGAACAGAAACCAGTCATTCCCAGATTTTTTTCTACATCAAATAGAAACAACATGAAATTTTGAATGAACAAAAAATGAAAAAAGATCTTTCTCTCATTAATTGAGCTCATGAAAGTTTTATAAAACAAACATATGCAGAATTTTAAATGGATTTCTCAGCATTAGGAGTGCCTCTGAGTAGTGTGTTTACACATACAGAATAGAAGTATTACATTTATATGGCTGAGATGGAAAGAAGAAATGGAGGCTGTTTTCTGGTTCACCTTCTAAAGATCAGGCAAGCAGTTAAGATAGAGCAAGCTAATAGGAAGAAACAGGCCATTTTCATCTTAAAGATTAATTACTTCATCCACACTATCCCTGCCTTTTTTGATGGCATAACATTAAGTATATAATTAATTAATTTCAATTTATGAATTGTATTTCATAATTCTCCAGCATTCTGGGGGAGTTTCCACACTGACATATTCCTAGAATACAATTGACAGTGTGCGATATTTTTATGTTTGTTGGTTTCTTTGATTTGGGGTGAAAACAGATCCAACCATTTATATCTTAGTGTTAGCAGGTGTGAAAAGGAGACTGATATTACAAAGTATTAGCTTTTACAGCAAATGAGAGAGCTCAGCATTGAAAGGAGTTTTATATGACTCCCACTAAAACCAGCTATAACAATGTTTTACATTTTGAAGAATCTGCAGCATTTCACAGGTGGTGGTTTGAAACTTCAGTTTTAAAATAAACCAAGTATTTTTTTCTGTAAATTCAGATTATTAAAAAACAAACACAAAGCAACAACCAACCTTACTTCTTAACAAGCAAGCATCTGTACCTGTATATATCTGAAATGTTAATTTCACACATACTTTTGCTCTTTTGTATTTCATTCATATGAAAATGTAGCCATTTGACAAATTTATTTAAAGTTATATCATGTCCTGCAAAACTATTATAGCTGCTAAACTGAAACACTAAATGGGTAGATTCTTTACCAGACTGCACAGTCACTGTGAATACAAAAGGTGACAGCACTACAGAAGAAGGAACAAACAAGAAATTTAGGTTTGTATCCTGCAAAGAATTAGAGAGCCCCAAGTGGAAGAAGATTGGACTATTCTTGGGTATAAATTGAGGCACATATGTGAATGTTGTGGAAAGACAGAATGAAGATGGACTTTGTGACTATTGGAAGACTACCAAGGCATATTGGGAAAGGTTTATTCTATAATCACATGTGTTATTACAATTTTCTGAAAGCTACTGGAAGATAGGAAACTGAACTAAGTGTATCTGAAGATGTATTTTGTGTTCCTAAAACTGCAAATACTGTGTCTGTTTGGATTTAGAGTGAGGTCAAATTTAGAAACAAAGAACACTTACTCATGATTGGGAAGAAAATCTTAGCAGTGGGGAAAAAAAATTCATTGCATGATATCAAATGAAATGAATTTAAAATTTCAATTTATTACTGAAAGCCACTGGAGATTGCAAAATGTGAGAAGGAACATAATTTAAAGACAGTAATGGGTGACGTGCCACCTAGGAGCAAAAGTGATTTTCTGAGCTTCAAAGAGCTGTGGTAAAGCTGAAGTTTGTAAGCAGTGTGTTAATTGCAAAAAGATTGCTCATAATTGTTCATTGAAAATATATGGATGAAAAAGATTGCCTGTTCCTTAATAACGCAGGCAGTAAAGAAAAGATAAAGTGTGGATCAGAAAACAGAGTGCACATAAACAGGCTGCTGCGGTCTTCATGAAACAGGAGGCACTGCAATAGGAAAAGCTTTTAAACTTATTATTTATTTAACTTTTAAATAGTGGGAAGAGAGCAATCCTTATTTATTTTAACTTTAGAAAGCACAAGGTTATAACATACTAGAGATTAAATAAATCTAGTTTAATGTTGTTCCAAAAAAAAGGAATAATGCTTTATTATTTATATTTTTTTAACAGAAACTGCATGTCTTCCTCTTTCAAGAAGTCTTGGTGATTACTCGAGCTATCACCCATAATGAACAGCTCTGCTACCAGCTGTATCGACAGCCAATTCCGGTGAGGGATCTCGTGCTAGAAGACTTGCAAGATGGAGAGGTGCGATTAGGTGGATCCATACGTGGTGCGTTCAGCAACAATGAGAGAAGTATGACAACATATATATTTGTTTTATTATTACTTGCTTATATGGGATTGTTATAACCTTAAGACACCTGCCAATGAGACATCAGAATGTTTTCTCTAAAATCCACATTATCTACATCCAAAATCTTGATTCTTATTTCAAACTGGTTTATTATGTTGTTACTTGCTTCTTTTAGATTGTTTCTCAAAGTCCACTATATTGATAACGGGATTCCTCCCCACACCTGCTTCTGTGCTGAATTGGGAAGGGGAGAAGTACATAGAATGTACTGGCAAAACCATAAAATTATAAGCAAGTCTATTTTGAAATGTTAAGATAAGCTTTATTCTTTATGAGTACTTTTATTATGGAGACACTTACTGCTACTCCATAACCAAGTCTTTCAACTGGCAGATAATTAATGTAGGGCTCTGTGTAAAGACTGCAGCTATTCTCATTAATGGCAAGATGTAAGAGTTAATGTCCTTCTAAGAAAGCATATTATAGAGATGCTTGTTTCATTGCAAGAGTCCTTTGAATCCCACCAGTCTTGTGAGAACTTCTGAGTTCTTTGTGTGTATTCACTTTATTTGTAAACTGAATTGGAAAAGATGAGGCAACCTCCAGCTGACACAGGGCACAGTATTCAGTGAAGGTTCTGGATACCTGCTTTGCAGAGAAGTAGGAGGAGAGGCTCTGAAGTGTGGGAGGAATCTTAATCTTACTGATTTGCTTAAAGGTTTACGGATAGCTTAATGCATGGCAGAACCAAAATTGTTTAATCCAGCAGTAAGAAATCAATAGAATTGCTCATGTTGTTCTGTGTTCTTGCCCCACAGAACATGGAGATCATGGAGACTGTTCTCTTTGGTCTGACATGGTATTGGCAAGAAATCCAAACTTTGACCATTAGTCAAAGATCTTGCTGATTCTTTATTTTAATATTACTCATTTATTACAAAACCCATTCAGTCAAAGCATTCAGCATTTTGACATGTATTGTTTCTTTCAGTCAAAAACTTCTTTAGAGTCAGCTTCAAAAATGGATCTCAAAGCCAGTCTCACTCACTGCAAGCCAATGACTCCTTCAACAAACAGCAGTGGCTTAATTGTATCCGACAGGCCAAAGAAAAAGTCACGTGTGCAGGAAAAGCTGGAGTGCTGAACTCAGAAGCACATTTTATTTTGTCACCAAATGGAAGCAAGGTATCCCAGGGAGAAACCACGCTTGAGCAAATGGACCAATCAGACAGTGAGTCAGACTGTAGTATGGACACCAGTGAGATCAGCATCGACTGTGAACGTATGGAACAGACAAACTCTTATGAAAAACAAATAGAAACCAATGTTTGACAAAAACTTACAGTTCACGGAACAAAACCTGTGTCTTACCTGTACAGTATTTGCATTCCATACATGGAACCATACGGAGAAGCACTTTTAAAATATTTTTTGTGACAATGTCAATGCAGTCCTTCTTGTATAGTACTTGTATGAGTGTAGTACTTGTATGAGTTAGTACTGTAACTGCCAATTCATGTAAGCTGGAATCTCTTGCAGCTCACGCCCTGTGGTTTATATTCCGTAAACATCTAAGATGGATGAAAGAGGTACTTGACCAGTTATTCTCAATGTCCTGCTGTAAACAGAATCTCAAACTACTGTTTATATATGCATTACATAAAGAATCTTTCATAATTTTTAAGTACTTTATTTGTCCTTTAATGGGGCAGCTGAAGATGTGGACTTAATATGGAATTTCAGGATGGTATTGAGATCGTAAATTTTCACAAAGGCATGGAAGGAAAAAATACTTTCTTGGAAAACAAGAAAACCATCTTGCAATAACCTATCTGAGCTCTTGTGGTTTAAAATCAGTAAGAACTATAAACAGTGAGCCATGTAACCAGTGACTCTTTAGGGACTGATTTTTCAAAATGAAGCACTCTACTAAGATCCATCAACCAAATATAAAAATCTGGTAAGTTGAAGTGGTCAGCGTAGTGCTATGGTTTACTTATCAAAGCACATCATGCTAAAAAAATAATCAACTGAAAAACAAAACAAAACAACAACAACAAAAACACCACAAAACCTCCACAGCCAGCACTGAATTAAATGAAATGCTGAGAATACTGGGTATTTGTAAATAAGTTGGTAGTTTGCTTTCAGTGCCATATATATATAT
>VXAA01003750.1:721680-781315 GCA_013399115.1 Anseranas semipalmata | reverse complement strand
CAGCCGCAGCCCCGGGGGGGCGGCGGCGCGCCCACGGCGGCAAGGCTGGCGCCTGCCCTCTATTTATAACTTGCGCCACGAGCGGATTGGCTAAGCCGGGCCGGGCTCCAGCCCCGCCCCCTTTCTGTTTTCGCTGCCGCCATGTTAGAGAGCGGGGAGGGGGCGGCGGGGCTGCCATAAAGCGAGCGGACGGAGGGGGAGCAATAGCGGCAGCGGGCGGTGCATGGAGCTGGGAAGGGGTAGTGTGGTGGGGGAGGAAGAGAAGGCGCGGGCTATCGCGCTCGCTTCTCGGCGATAGGAGCGAATGGCGGATGCCGCGATCCCCAGTGGTGGCGAGATGGAGCCGGAGCAGCCTCAGCGGACGGAGAAGAGCAGCGCGGGCCTCCTCGGGGTGGAGAGTAATAGAGCAGGAGCCGCTGAGGACATCACACAAAATGGCGGACGCTCTGAGAGCAGTAGCACTGGGGAGGCGCTGCTGGTGGCTGCTGTTGCTGCAGAGGACAAGGTCCCCCCAAACCTCAGCATCACTAGCAGCAGCCAGCGCAGGAGCAGCATCTCAACGGCACATGAACAGCAGCAGCAGCCGCCCAGCGATGTGTTGGGGGGGCCGCCCCCTCTCCCTAAGCCCCCAGAAGACGTGCCTGTTAGGAGGAACTTTCAGATCCCCAGGAAGAGCAGAGAAAAGAAAGGTTGTGCCTTCCCTTTCCCTCCTTTCTCTCCCTCACTCCTCTCTTCATCTTATTCATTAGGCAGGTTCTTTATGCGCCTCACACAACTGCATGCAAAATCCTGCGGGTGTGTAGGAGGCTGTGGCATGGATCGGACTAGTGAGGCTGCTGGGGATACGATTTCTAGTATCAGAGAGGCTTTTACATTCTTTCCTCTCCCTACCCCTCTCTCTTTTATTTTCCGTTTTTATTTTGTCACAAGGAGGAACAAACCAAAACAACTCGGCTTGAATTTCAGACCATTGCTTTAAAAGACAAAAGCTGGATGCGATCCGGGTGGGCTTGCGTGTTGATCCTGGCTCTGCTTCTGGAGATGTGGTCGCACACAGAGAAGATGGTTCTCTGGGACATGGACACGCAGAGAAGATGGTTCGCGTTTCTCTTTCCCTGGCCCCCTCTCGGCAGGAGAGGGGTGTAATCATCTTTAGGGTAGACTAGCAAACACTGAGCAGAGTTTCACTTCAGTGATGAAGCGCAGAAGATGGTTCTTGTCTAGTGAGAGTTCCTCACTTTGCAAGCAGGAAACAAGCATCCCATGTTCACGTGCCTCCTGTTGGAAGTTCCTCTTCCCAGTGTCTTTGGTTTGTTTTTTGCTTTTCGAGCAACTCTTCCTCTAAAAGCCAGTGGTGTTTCTTGCTTTTCATGAGACTCCATTGGTCCCTGCTTATCTTTGGTTTTGTTAGGTGGCACTGAAGATGTCTTCCTCCCTGAAACTTATATCAGTTCTTGACCCGTTGCAGCTTGGGGTCAATAACTTAGTATGTAAGTATCAAAAAATACCTGTTCGCATAGGCTTCTAGTTCTTCAGAGAAGAGTCTAACATGTAACATCTTGAAATACTTTCTTCTGTAAGGAAGAGATGAAGGTAGGTTTATTTCATTATCCAGTCTTTCCCTATCCCTCCTTCCATTTTTGGCAGTAGTTTCCCCTTTCTCCTTTTCTTCCCTTCTTTACCATCCCCATCTCTTGAGGGGGTATACCAGTCTGGCAGAGGTTCATTGTAAAAAGGACTGGGTACATTTGGAGGAGAAAAAAAAAAAACCTCTTAATATTCATCTGACGGAGAAATGTCTGGATAAAACATGGTGCCTCTTGCACTTCATTATCTCAAAACCAAGTGTGATTACATTTGAATACCTTTCAATATAACTCAGAAATGTTTAGTACTTAACCACAGATATTTGAAGTTCCTGTCTAGCACTTGGTTCCAATGTGAATGAAAACGTGTGAAGTATCTCGTTACATCATATAGTTCATCATTTGCTTCTGCAGAGCCATCTCCTAAGGTGTGTAAAAAGTTTTGAAGTATGTTGTTCAAGCATCAGACTTTTCTTGTAGGGTAGAACAGGAAACCATTCTTACCCTACTTCTAAAATTCACTTGCAAATATCAAGGTTGTTTGATCCATTCTTAGGGGTTTACTTTTTAGAATATTTCTTTTTTCTTTCCCTTCCAGCTTACTGAAGATTCTTGGATGTTTAATCTTAAGTCATATTGGTGACTTAGAGTTTCCAGAATCCTCAAAACAGACTTTGCATTCCGCCCACAGTGCTCGTGGGCTTGCAGTTGCTTATGGTTGCTCGATTGTTGGTCTTACACCATGTGATACCATAATACAAAGTGCTGTGAGAGAGCATTTCCTGGGCAAGGCTATCAGAAGTGAGCAAGCATAAAAATTGCCAACATGATCTTTGAGGAGAATCGAAGTGGTGTTGATACTGGCATTTGAGAAATGATGCAATTAAATCAGTTCTGGAACTAAATGAGAAGATTAACAGTACGTGGATCATCTGACCTTATAGTGGCCTACGCTTAAAAGGCACATAGTACCAGTGTTCAAGTACATCTTGTTAAATAAGTACAGGCATAACATCTGTCCCTCTCAAAAGAGCTGCTTTGGCTAGATTGCTTCCAGCATGAAGCAATACCTGTGGAGGCTTCCTCTGTCCTTGTTTTTGGAATTGTCCTTCTTGTTTTGCTTTCTAAACTTACGTTTTTATTCCTACCATACTTGATAGGTACCTGCTGTCTTTCATAATCAAGACAGCAGGTACAAACTATAAAAATCTATTCACGATAAAGTAACTTTTTTTTTAAACACCAAAATGTACTTTTGGAACAACTTTAGATTGTGAAGCAATTAAGTTCACAAAATCAAATCTGCAAAAAATGTAAAGGAAAAGTCCTAGAAAACTTAGGATATAGTTGCTTATTCAGCTTTTCTGGAATTTATCTACAACCCCATTTGGAGACTAATGAGGGACTGAAAGTCAACTGAAAGAACCTTGTTATTGTGGAGAAATGCATCTGGAGGATGCCTACTTTTTAGAAGTAGCTGTGGTTAGCTGTCACGAATCTTCTGAATTCTTTTTTTCTAGGGGAAAATTCTGGAAACCAAACCTTACGAAAGATTGGCTTTGAGATTTTTTTTTTTTCTGTATTTTGCATGCATTTGTTTGCCTACTTAAAAGCAATCTTTCTTTTAAAGTTGTTTTGTTTTCTTCTTGGTACATACAGTTTAGTAACAGGTTGTTAAGCTCTTTTGAGTTGCTTATCTCTTTTATGTTAGTACTATAGCCTGTTGCCATGGCCTCCTCTAATTTTATTGTCAGATCTTCTCAGATGTCCAAATCTTCCTGAGACTTCAAAGATCCTTGCTTAATAGGATGAGAAAAAATAGTTCTCAAAATAAATCACTGGAAGAGTGGTGTTTTTTTTTTTTTTTTTTTTTTTTTTTTTTTTTACTTACTGAGCTACCTCATAAGGATAGTCATCCTTATACCAAAAGGCAGTTCCGAAAGATATGCTTAAGTAGGTGCCATTGGCTGAAGGGATGGCTTGTTGGTGAACACGTTGGGCACTTAGTTCCATAGTTGGCCGAGTTAACAAATGAGTGTTGTTTCTCAGGCAGAGTGGGGAGAGAACGATCTTGTTTTTGTCCTTGAAAGTCTTAACAAGTACTTGTTTGGAAGTCTTGGTAGTCCCTTTTCTACTTATCAGCATTTGATGTTTTCATTTTGCTTTGTCTTTTGTCTTCTAATCTCTCATATCTTTGGTTGGACTGTTTATCTGCTATTTGCTACTTACTGTTTCTGCATAGGGATTTTGTTAAGCAGTCCTTGTGATAACTGCTTTTGAGAGCAAAAGACATTTCAGGCTGAGAAAAATCATGCAACTCCATCATTATGGTTCATTCACAGCGCTGGTCCTTGGCCTTAGTCTTAAAAAATGAAGACATGAAAATGATGCTTCTCAGATTTTTTTTTTTTTTTTAAATAGCAGGAGCACTTGTTTGTGAAGTGGTAACATTCTGCCAACTTATCTGATGATAAGTAATGTGCTTATCTTCACTTAAAGGTTAGTTCAGGGTTCCTTAAAGAGAATGTAACTGTTTTGCTTTTCTTCATATTCTGGCTTCAAAACAAAAGAAAAACCTGCTAGCTCCAAGCTCTGTTTTCTCAAGTTGAAGCATCAAACATCTGGGAAAGAGAAACTTACAGCATCTAGGAAGTTACATGCATCCAAACACACAGTCCAATTTTGGTCCCAAGACTAGGTACTGTATTAGCTAAACTTAGTTTCTACCTAAACTATTCTACCTATGTTCCATTATACTGGGTCTACTAAATACCAGTGTTATTTATTCTTACTTCTGCAGAGCAAAACTGGCAAAAACCACAGTCATTGGATGTGGTGTAAGGACTAGCATGCACTATCCTTACATAAATTACTGCTTGATTTACATGGGTCAATAAAGGTGCAGCATATCCATGTCAGGTTTGTACAGTGAAAAATAAATGCACACACTCCTTCCAAGTGATGTAGGGCTGGAGATAAACTTGGCAATGTCTAGTTTGGATATAAGTGTAGGATTTGGTGACTGCTGTAGATAGTCTAATTTAGGACTTAGTTTTTATTTCTTGTTTCTGAGCTCTTCTGTGAGGTACAGACCCTTGCATAGTGACCATAACGTGCTAGAAAATAGCTAGCTGCCCCTTAACACCAATGTGTAGACAACAGAGTGAGAAGTACTGCCTTGCTACTTACCTCAGTAGGTCATGTTTCAGGTTTTCCTGTCCTTGTGTTTTGGCATGTTCACCTTTTTTAAAGAGAGCGCAGAGTGCATTGTCTTAACACCACTAGCGTCTTACTAAGTCCGAATCCTGCAGTGGCTCCAGTCTGGAAGAATGGGGAAAGTGGGTTTGAGTCTTCCATGAAGTGTAAGATCAATGCATTCAAAGACTTGAACTTGGACGAGGAAAAACAAGTTTATACCATATACTGTAACCTTTTTTTTTTTTTGGCTGCTGCATATGGTAGTTTAGCTGAAATCCAAAGCTAAGTGACTTATTTTTGTTTGCTTCATGATTACAGTACTATCCAGCTGTCAGAATACCAGATTTTCCATGCTCTGTCCATCATTTGGCAACTAAGAAATAGAAGGCAATAGATACAAAATTAATAGGCTGCTCTTGAGGAAGAAATGCATGGTTGGTGCTACGTTCTCAAACCAAACGTGGCCTGTCTGCCTCTACTGTGTCTCAAAAGGTAGCAGGCAGACAGTAGGTTTTGGTAATAAAATCTGGTGTTTATAGGTACTCTTTGGAACACAAAAGTAGTGTGCTAGTTCTGTAAGGATTTTACCTTCAACAGATTTCATTCATGTTCCTTTTTTTCTCGGTCAGTGGATGACATCTGATCGTGAAGCCAATCACTCAATTTATGCATGATGTGAGCTAAAACAAGGTTATGTGTGTGATCGCTGTTCTTGTTCACTCTATTACAGTGGGCAGTGAGTATCAGAGGAACAGAAATTCCTTCACTGTGTGCGTTTTGGGATGATTAAGCATTTTCCTACTGAAAGGTGGATCTAAGGTCTTGTTCTGGGACTGATTTGATCAGTTGGGTGGAATTGGTCTTGTTTTAATGTTCTGTATGTACCTACATTGAGAAATTGAAATCTCAGGAGTGACTTTTGTGCCCAAGTAGTTTAAAATATTTCAGTTCTCATCCATCTTTACTGCAAAGGTAACAACAGCACTTCTAGCTTCAGTAGTATCTCTGGTGAATTTATATGCTTATTTGGGGTAAAAATTCGGAGAAGTACAGGAAAATACAGGTATTACTGAATAAGTAACAATAGCAATAAAACCTACTTTCAGTCCTCTGCTAAGAGACTGAAGAATAAATGCAACGTTAAAAAAAATCCAATATACTGTATTCCATAATTAAGGGATTATGTAGAGCCCTTCCATAAATCTGTAGAGCACTGCCTATATTGTAGTTTGTGTAGGTTCTTCCTAGCTGAAGAACAGGGGACTTGCTGTTCTCTAGTAAGTCTGTCTCGGCTCGCTCTGCAGAGCTTTACGCAAAGCGGGAAATGTTTAAACACATGGGAATGCAGTAGATGCTATCAGAATGAATGACAGGATCTCGACTGATGTCATCACAGGCCTCTTCTAGATCTGCGCCCGGGAGGTAGGCAAGGCATCCCGTGTGGTCACTGGTCTGACTAGTCCTGCGGAGTTTTCTGCTTGCCTGGGCTCAGCAATAAGAAGTAGGCTGGGTTTGACTGAGCCTGCGTTTCTAGGGGATAGGGCTGTGTACAGTCATCATTGTTCAGGAAAGGTGAAACTTGGGCAAACAGCTGGCATTGGCAATCGTCTGTCTGTACTGGTACTTTCAGACAGAAGAGGACCTGGCAATATGTGAAACCCGTGCACTACAACACTGGGATTTAAGACCTCATAGTCAGAAAGATCTGACTGGGGTAGGGGGAGGAGTTGGGACAGACAGTGCGTTATTGCATTAATAGTTTTTTAAATTACTATTTATTTTACTAATAAGAGTTTATCTCTCTTCAATACAAGTGCATTCAATCTTAACAACAGTATACTAATTTTAGAATTTCTTCCACTTCTGATATCTTTACCCCCATATTGCTGTCAGCCTTTTGGGAATGCAGGCATTGTTACTAAAAGCGGTGTTGCATACGAACGGCTTCTTAATCACTTTCAGAACCCTTTGAAAATCAGTAGTTTGGTACTGCTGGTGTTGGAATGATTGCTTTGTTTTACTTAGTGGATGTGGTACTACATCATAAAGCGTGTGCACAAATACTGCTTTTGCCTAATAACACAAATAATAACAGTTTCTGTTTAGAACATGTTTTATGCTGAGGTTGATGCAGTAAATATTGCCTGTTAAATAAGGAATAGATTGCTATCTAAATGTACTATCATTTCACTTAATGCAATTGGAGATGCACTAAACGATGTATTTCAGTTTGCTGTTAGAATAATGGCAGAGCATCCTTTACGTGAGGCAAGCACTATTGTAGTTCATTGCCAACTATTGTAACTCCTGGAGATTTCAGGTGGCGGCGGCCATTGGGGTTTGTTTTGGTGGTGGAAGATAGACCCTCCTGTGTCTTGCAAAAAGAGCAGAAGCAGTCTCAGAAAGATCTGGTGGGAACACACCTGTCTGAAGCTTGTAAATACCACAGAAACTGCACTTCTGAGCATTTTGGAAGTTACTGCACAGAGGAAAAACATTTGCCATTCTGAACTGGTTCAGTTCCCGCAGGAGTATTATTTTCCTAGCCATTACTCTCAAAATGGGCACTTGGATTCTTTGCTGGCACGTGCTCTGGTTGCTGTTCTGATTAATTTGTCACTTTCGGTACTCCAGGAAGCCTGGAGAGATGAAAACTTTGCTGTGCAAACTTAGGCAAGTTTCCCCAGAAGGTAAATTTGTACAACAAGTGAAGGGATTTCATCTTAAAGTAGTTATTGTAAGGGATAAGATCATAAAGCGTGAATGTGTGCACTGTTTTTTTTTTAGTAATAAGAGCTTATTGGATTTTTTATTTTAAGACAATATTGGACTTATTCATATTTAGCAGAATTACAATAACCAACAAACAAAAAACCCTTAATAGTTTTAAAGACATGCTAAGTTATGAAATTGTTTTTAATGTTTTTATTAGAACAATTAGTTCCTGGTTTTTAATTAAAAGAGCTAATTAGTTTAATTAAAGTTTTATAAGTTTAATTACAGTGGTTTACAGTACTTATCAGATGTTTTCAAATGGTAAATTGAGAGATATTGAGGTGCTTCCATTATAAACGTCTGAGAAGTAGCTGTTCAAAAGTAATATTGAAAAAGCATAAAGTAACCTGACTTTTTTTAAGATGCTGTAATTAGAGGAAACTTTCTAGCCTAAATTCCACCTTTTGAAAATAATTTAGAATAAAAAAATGTCTAAAATGGATCATGTTTTTATGCATAAACTATCAATGAATTCGAAAATCTAGGATTTTTTCAGACCTATGTTGGTGCTTATTATTTTATTTCTTCTCTTTCATAGCACTCTTTCAGCCAGTAGCTGTGGGCTCTCGAGAGTTTGACGATGTTGTGAAGATTCTGCATTCATCTTACTTGGAACCCAGTTCCGTGTCCAATTTTAATTACAAGAGAGCCAGCTTAGTTCATAGTGAACTGTTGGAAAAGGAAGTGAGTATATCTACGGCTTCTCTTTATTGATAATGTATAGATTAAACCAACTTTAATTTTTTTTTTCTGAGTTGAGAGGCAGTGACCCACAGAGTATTTTCTACTTATGTGCTTGATATTTAATTGCAAAACCACATTCCTGAGAATGTAAGCAACTATTTTTCAGACAGGTTTGTTACTAGGTAGGTATAAAATCCTACATGAGATACTCGAAGACTAAAAGAAAAATTGTATTAGGGACCATTTTGCTCTATGCATTTTTTCTTTTCAAAAATGTTCTTGATGGTTACATATTTTTAATAACCTGTAAAGAGGTTATAGGGTCTTCTTTGAATGGCCTGATGCTTCCTGTGAAACTTAAGATTAAAATACTTTTCTGATACTAAGCTTACGTAATCACTGTCATTTTCCAAGAAGTACCTAAATGAGTTGGTTTCTTGAAGCAGCATGGTTAATTTTAAAGTTGTAGCACTTCTGCTGTACCTTATCTTGCATCTCTTAAATCCAGTCTTGGCTTTCTTTCGTATCTGTGAAATAAGTTTCTAGTCCCAGTGCCACAAAACTTCAAATATAGAATGACAGTATGTGTAATTGGTTTGCTAGAATTTTTATCTTTAAACTGTAAGGTAAACTCTGAAGCATATATTTTTTTCTACTGCTACACCATTTGTGGTTCATGGTTACAGCTCGGGTGTATTGCAACAACTGCAGCCACCTCAGCAGTAAGGTACAAATGCTAAAGTACACACACTGTGTAAGAGAGACTTGCCCGTCTCCTAAAAAGAGTATAAGGATCATTTCTGGAATTTCAGAGGTGCTATGGAAGGCACTGAGTTGGATGCTGCTTCTTGACAGGCATGCTACTAATAACACTCAAACATTACTGCACAGGTTTGTTTAAGGAATGTTTTCTTTTTTTTTTTTTTAAGGGGGCAAATTAGGCCAATGATACTTCCCATGTGTATACAATTTTTTTAAAACTGAATTTTAGCATACTGTAGTCTCATTCAAATTACCTTTTGATTGTTTTTGTGCACTTGGATCTGCTAACATAGAGGGGGCCTCAAAACATTGGCACTTGAACGTGACTGCAGTAATCTGTTTATGTGTTAAGAACTTCTTGTAATAGTTCACAGAAAAACGCAGAGAGCTGAAATTTGATGGTCGCCTAGATAAAGAGCTTTCTGAAACCTATGCATTTCTGATGGTTGATCGACCTCAGGTAAGAAGACAAAACTGCATATAAAATGCTTTCTCTTCTATTTTAATTAAGAGGTGTTTTCTTAAACTGAATGTTTTTATCGACACACTTTACATTTTTTTTTATTGCCATCTTTAAGTTATTTCTGCAAAATTCAGCACTGGAAGGCATAGAAGGATTGGAAAGAGATGATACTATGTCAGTTTAAATCCTCTATTCTCTCTGATTTAGGGTGCACCATTTATATGTCTCTGTAGAAGTATATTTTCCGTTTTAGGCTTCTATTTATAGATAGGATAAATTTTTCTGGACTGTGTATGGGTTTCTGTTTTTTTGTTTGTTTGTTTTTAAAAGGAATGTTGCATGTTTTCACTGCAGTTATTTTTTTTGAGTAAAGAAGAGGTTACCTTAAAGGGAATTGCTTAAAAGTTACTTCTATCATGAAAACAACCATAGTTTCCTTCCGGCTTTTTTAAAAGCAGGCTGAACAAAGATGATCACGCTGCTTTCCTGTTTACACACGTGAGATTTATGACTTAGCGTATAGATAAGACACTAAGATATGTGTCGCATGTATAGATATGTAGATGCATTCTTAGTGTATTTGTGTGCTCCAGATACACATTTGTCCTATATAACCTTTGGTAATAGTAGAAAATACACCTTATCTTCTGGGTTTCTAATCATATTTTTTAAATTAAAGTGATAGAAAGGGAAGTTCTTTGCTTTATCTGCCATTATAGAGCCAGGATTTCTCAAGTATTCAGTCATGTGGCAGGTCTACTTCTGTATTGTGTTATAAAAGTGTATTAAAAGCAAGTAATGTTCATGTAGTGTGTGTAAGGCTTAAGGTATAGGGAAGCTGTTGCATTTGTTCGGGGGTTGGGTTTTTTTTTGGTTGTTCTTAGCCCAATCAGAATTCTCTTTATCAGTGTTTGTTGTGTTTATATTCTGGCTTTTCCTGATGGGCTTATTTAAAAGAAATGTCTGTTCTCTACAGATCCAAAGCATATGCGAAAAGGGGCTGCAGGTGGGCCACTCCAAAATAACCATTCTTGGCAGCCCTTCCATGGGTAACTATCTTTTGATTGTATGTGCTGGTATTATTCAGTGTGACTTGGCAGATAATGTGATGCAATTGTGTAAACTTTCAGTCCTTTTCCAAACACTTAACTGCAGGAACATCACAGCTAGGTATTTTTAGCAAAGTAAACTGAAATCAGAACATTATTTCGTAACTCTGTTTTTGACTAATTTATTTAAATTCCTTTTTCAAAGGAATTTGAGACCTAATTCTTATTTTGTCTCAAGTCCAACCAATACATTTTGTCTTCTAGTAAAACTCAGAAGCCAAAGAACTAGTGCAAGCTATGGCTCTGTGTATATGTGCATGTGCGCGTATGTGTTATACGCATTTAAAAACATTTAATGGGAATAGTAGCTCTGCTTGGCATTGATGAAGATAGATCTAAAATTCTTGAATCCAGAAATCTAGGAAGAGACTTGGAAGACTAGGAAGAGACTGGAGATGTGGAAGAGTTGCAGGCAGTTAGGAGATTTGAAAGATGCAAAACTTTATTTGCACAGCTTTTCAAATAGAAAATGAAGAAATAATTTTGTTATCCTCTGTAGAGTAGCATGATAAAGAGGAGACAATACGAATGTTTGAAGTTGAAAGCAGAACAGATTGGGGGGGAAGGTATATGAACACACAATTTTTTTTTTAACTGTTTTAACCCTCAGAGATACTGGAGCAATTTATCAAAGCAGTGAAATACAGACTTGGAATGAGAGAAATCTAAATGGTTTTTTGAGTACTTGAGTTCAGTTACAGTTATTTAACCTGAGGTAGTCAGCTCCAAAGAATAACTGTTTGTCTGAGGCCTTAAAATCTATGAAATTATGATTGAAGTATTGAAAAGCAAGGAATTATTTTACCTTTCTTTTCCATTTGTCACTTCACAATTCCAAACCAGTGTACTCTTGTCAACAGTGTAAGATGAGATTGCTGAAGATGCAAGTCTTTTCCTGACTTACTTCACACTCATATCTTTCATTGCTTATATCCGCGTTGTGCAATGGGACATGGTACAGCAGGACCTCAGGAGTTTTGAAAAAAGTAAAAACTTGAAAGCAGTATCTCTATAGCATTTGGGCAGGGCTTACGCTCTTGGTCACAACATTTTTAGTAATGTGGCTGTGCTCCTTTCAAACTGAGTTAGTGTGCATATTCTACTGTGCCATTTAATGCCCCACTTGGTGTGAGTAAACATTGATTCTACTGTCTAGAAGTAGACACTTCACTTGCAAGTTGTGAACATGCCATTACACTTTTCCCTGATGCAATTATGAAGAGTTTGTTATATCTTTGTTGATTGGAAGACGTTGAGCTTTAGTCCCATGTAATGCTGCTTCTATCTTCTAATAACATTTTAATATTCAGCATAATGTAGTGGGTTTTTGTTTTTAATACTCCTCTCAGGTGTGTATATCTCCAGGTATGCTGATTTATTGCAACCTAATCCTCTAGAAGCTGGAGCAACTGGAGATGTGATTGTTTTTAAAATAATAAAGGTAAATTCATCTTGCTTGTTCTTGAAGGATTATATTGCTTAGTGATACAATAAAAGCAGTTTTAACCTTACTTATTGAACCTCCATTCATGAAATTGTCTACTTAGAACCTAAAAACCTACCAGGTTTAAAATCCAACTTTGACATTGAGCTTAAATACAGAATAACAAATTTTTATAAAAGGCAAGAAATATATCTTGTTTTCTTTAGAAATGCATTCTTTTTCGTATTTTCATAAGCATCTTTTTCAAAACTTGTTTTCTTTTACTTGCTCTTACTTCCTCCTGTACTTCAAGCAGTTTGCCAGTTTTCAGGGAAAAGCTTATATTTACAATTCTCCTGCTTTATTACAGGGAAAAATGAAAAGCATATATGACCACATAGGTATGAAAGCAATGGAATCGACAGCGAAGAGTGCGTTAGATCCAACACCCAAGCATGAGTGTCATGTTTCAAAGAATGCAAATAAAGTAACCTCCTTGTTGGCTTATCGAGCATACGAACTTACTCAGGTAGTAGAAGGTTGAGCATGTGTTAACTTAAATAAAAACTTTATTTAAATAAAACAAACAAAAACAACCAATCAAAAAAAAAAAAAAGACATTTTTAAAATTGTGGAGGTAAATTGCCTGAAAATATAACTAATACTGAACATGTCCTATAATGCTGCAGCCTGGTGTATGTTAAGGAGTAGCTCACGGAAGCCTGTATTAGGAATTACAGAACAACATGTCAGCCTTTCCTGTTTCTCTTATGTACATGTACACTCCTAAAGTAGTGCCCATCCTGTCAGTGTTGAAGGAGGGAGAAGAACATGGAAAAAATTACCATAATCGGTTGTATTAAAGAATATATGAGAATGTTATTTAAAACCTTCTTTATTTTAGGTATCAGCTCTCAAAGAAACGGGTTACTGGTGGTAAAAGGAACATAAATATGATTTCTTGATTTCTTATAGTAATTCATAACTTTTTAGATGTACCAGTTAATATTTGGCATAATTGGTTTCAAACTATTAATTTTTTTCCATTTGTTTACGTAAATAGTTAATCATGAGGTATATTTTGTAAGCTATTCCTGTGAAACAGTGCACCTTTCAGGAGAGAAAGGTCATGGACTGTTAGTGTATTTGCAAAATATAGTTTACCAGATCTTTAATTTAATGCTATGTTCTTTTTCTAGTACTATTTTTATGAATATGGCTTTGATGAGATAAGGCGAAGACCAAGGCATGTTTGTCCCTACGCTGTCGTTTCATTTACTTACAAAGATGAAATGGTGCAAGCACCAAAATTCCTGCCCCCATCAAGGTGAGCTAGGAAGTGAATTTTGGAAAGTCTGCATTCAACATGAATTCATAGCTCTTAGTAATAGCTTAGCATTGGTTTAGATGGACAGTGCTGAAATGAATGGACATGTCAAAGGGACCTAGCATAATAAATACTTCTCATGTAAAGCAAGAGGTGACAGAATTGGTTTTATACAGCAGTTGCCCCTGTAGGAAGTGGTTCTGCTGCTCTTCTCATATACCTCACCTGCCCTAAGTGGAATCCAGACAAAGCTTTGTAAAATAAATCTACAGTTGTAAAAATGTTCACAGCTGTATCTTGTTTGGTATCCCAAAAAAATGTTCGGTGTACTTTGTCACTGGACTGTCTGCTTGTGTTTCCTTATGGCTTGTAGAACAAATATCTGTGGTGATGACAGATACAATATGTCTGTATTGTCTATCTATATCTGTATATCTATATGTCAATATACCTATGCTGATAGGAAGGCATCCAAAGTAGGGATTGTACTTTGTAGTGCTAACAACAGTTATCAGGATGTCAAAAATCAGACAAGGTGCTGTAACGATAGCATGAGGTTAGAGAGTGTATTATCAGTGTTGCTATTGTTAGATTGATAAAATATCCTTAATATAAGATTGAGTAGCCAGAAGCTTCTGTCTCAAGCTAGTAATTGTCTCCTTTTTTTTNTTTTTTTTTTTTTTTGTTAGATCAAACAGCTTCAATACAGACAGAAGTACAGGTAAGAATGAATTGAAGCGTGTTACTTCTATTATTGTAGGCATGGAAGGTATTGGACATTTTTCCCCATGTAGTTTCATTTGTCTTTAACCAGAATGATTGCTTAGTTATATTGACTGTCTACTTAACTTTTATTCTGTAGCATACTGATTGCAGAGATCTCTTCCTGATATCAGATGATCTAACAGACACCTTTAGGTGCATCTTCTCTTACCAAAACAAACCAGAACTGAACAAAATCAAAAGTCTTTTTTTCCGTTCATTTCTACTTACAGCATAGTAAGACCATGCCTTCTGTTTGCAAATCTGCTATTCAATGGCACTTCAAATACTATGATCCTCTGCTTTTCTTTTGAATGTCATTCAAGCAAAATATTCATACGTATAAAAGTGGTTGGCAGTTAAGGAAAGAGGATGTCGTTGCACAGATGTTGGCAACAAGGACATGCTTATATAGATATGTACAGGTAACATACCAACCTCCTTTACTCTGCTCAGAGCAGATCAAAACAAGATAGGATTACAAATGCTCTTTCTGTTACCCTAAATAATAAGTCAAAAGGTATTATTGTCTGGTGTGGTATTAGTAGGAAATTTCCTCAAAACAGCTTTTGGAGGTTCAGCAGTCTCTTTATTACCATTTCCTTTCAGTCCCTCCTAACAAGTGCTTTCAATTAGTGTTTCTGTCTCCATCTTAATTTAGACAAATCTAACTATACATTGTGGAGGGGACAGCTCTGGAATAAAGGCAAACTTCTGTGCCATGTTTCCTTGAAGTCAGCAGCACGTCCTTTCCTTCCATGCAAGCTGTGAGTATTACTGTTTAAAAAATAAGTTTAAAATATTGCTGTGTTAAAACTCTTTCTATTAGACTAGTGAATTTCAGACATATTCAGATGAAAGTCTAAAATATACATTGACCAGACATTTTAAATATGTCAAATACACTCGTGAATCATGAGGGTCCAGAGCTGCTTTTAGTTCATGCTTACAACTCTGTCAGCCTTTGGTGTTGATGGTGTTTTTTTTTCTTTCAGTTTTGTTTTTTGTTGTTTGTTTTTCTTAAGTGACACACACTACTTTTAAGTAGCAAACACCACTGTCTCACAAGATAACCCAAGGAACTGATTTTTATGAGCATGTATTTGATAATTCTTTTTTGGTCAGTGAAGACCAGGCTATGGGGGTCAAAGAGAGAGGTTTTTATTCTTTTTTTTAACCTCTCTCTCCCCCACCCTTTGTCTCTAGTCCTGAGAAGCTTGATGTTGAAAAAGTTGTGAGCATTGACCAACTGAAGAAGAAAATTTCACCAGCATTGTTGTATAAAGAAACTTACCTAGGAGCAAAAGAAGGTAAATTGTGCTAGCATAATTTTTTCTATTCAGAATGTTTAGAAGCTTACCGATTTACAATTTTATCAATTTTACTTCTTTTTTCTTTTTTCTTTTTTTTTTTCTTTTCTTCTAACCTTCTCTTTCTCCCCTCATACCATGTCAGTGTTGAAGAACGGAATGTACTGTAGCCTTTATGAAGTTGTGGAGAAGTCCCGTTCCGGTAGTCACTTAGAGGGATTGCTTCAAAAGCTAGAGAAAGAGAAACTTGTGAGTGTAACAGATTTGACTATTCCCTTTTCAAAATAATTTTAGTAACTAGAAATTGAGGCATACTAAAAGATTCGTGATCTTGCTGGAATTCCTAAGCTGGCATATTCAAAAATAGTGTATCATAGCACTTCCCTCACTTCCCTACCCATATTGGAATTTAGCTTACAGACAGTAAGAGGATTCATAGTGAGAAAATGTCTTCGGTTGTTTGAAGCAGTGTGCTTTTCTATTTTTTTTTTTTTTTTTCTCCTTGAAAACAGGTTCTTGTTAAACCACTTCTGGACAGAGGATTTCTTTTTCTTCTTTCTCCTTGGCAAATGACATCCCCTTATGGTATGCATACATTGTGTTTGGTGGTTTGTTGTTGTTGTTTGGTTTTTAGGGGTTGTCTTTTGAAGCATAGGGGGCCTTCTCCTTCCCAACTGTTTTTATTTTCTTGTTCTAGACCACCAAACTGGACGGTCCCGCATGTTAAATGCATTGTTTCTGTTTCCAGAACCTAGAGGTATAATGAGCTCAAGTAAGTCTGTTCACTGCTGAGAGTGTTGTTTATGTGCTCATTTAAATGTCGTTTATATTCTGCTGAAGACTTTATAGTGTTACAACCTGTCAATGTAAACCAGGAATAACAGTTTGTTATGGCCGTGGTGATGGTGTTCAAAAAGTGTTTATTTTTTCACAGATGTAACTGCTGCACTAAGTATTTTAGGCTCAGTTGTTCCTATTTTAAAAAGCAAAACTAATTCCAAATTTCTTGGTTGTGCATAGTAGTAGAACCGAGCACCGGTGTTCCAAGAGATCTATGTATTAAGAATATTACTGCACTTTCAGAGGTGTGGGGGCTTTCTTTAACCATGAGAATGTGAAGGACAAAACATCTGAAAGTTTGTTGTTTTTGTTGATTTTTTTTTTTTTTTTTGGATATGCACCAAAACCTGACCATGTAATACAGATGACTGAAAGGACTTGGCTTTAGTAAAACTTTCATGCTTTGGGACGAGACTTACAAGTTAATCTTTGACAGGTGAAATTTGCAATAAGTAGTACTACCAGTAGAATGCAGTCCTATTTTGGCCTGCTGTGAGTTAGTTAGAAGTGATGTTGTCAAAGTGTAGTGCTCTCCAGGAAATTCTTGTTTGAAGTCTTGGCTGCTTCCTAGATTCTAACCTCTGTAGTTCTTACTTTAATAAACCCTTTTTATTTTTCTAATTTAAGTAATAGTTGTTAAAATCCAATCACTTGTAGATTGGGTAAGAGGAGATAAGATACAGGATGACATTTTAAGTGTGTGCATGCCAATTCCTTAAAAATATTCCAGTTCTTGCTGCTGTGACATTTCAAAGACTTGTGATCTATAGTTTCTGTCAAACACAAGGTTAATTGCTGCTTTAAGGCTTCAGGGGTTGTTTAAAAGGGTTGAATGGAGAAAAGTTCCAGTCTGTGACTGGGGGGGGCAGGGGACAGAAATAAATGAATAAAAAGGAGATAATTTAGACCTTCCTTAAACTGCTGTTTCAAGGATGCAGTAAGAGGCTCTAATAGCATCCCAAGACAGGGAAGTCCTGCTTTTGTCACATGCTCCTTTTACATCTTGTTGATTGAGTTGTATTGGTTTGCAAAGGAATGAAAAAGCTGTATAGCTTTCTGCTGTGTTACTAAGCTGAACCTTGTTATAAGGATCCCAGTGAGCTTAGAAGCAGCACAATGAATGGGGCAGGATTCCCTGGAGTTACTTCTAGGAAGGAGTAATGCTTCCCCCATTTCTTGCAGGGAGCTGTTCTTCAGTAAACCTTAAGTCTCTGAAATGACCTTCTTCTAGAAGGGCCAGTAAAGTGGTTTAAATCAGAAATCATAGGTGTATCTAGGACATACGTTACCGCAAAATGATGAAACAGTTCATCAGGACTATGAGTAGGTTGACTTTTAAGTAGGCTTTAAAGCTGGTTACTTCACAAAAAGAATTCCCTGGCTTTTGGGTTATTTCTGCAGTCATTCCAAACTGTGTTTCACCAAATATGTATAATACAGAATATTGCTAAGTAGTCATCATTTATTTATACCTTTATGATTTGATTTTAATCGTGAATTCCCTTTTCTCTTATGGCAGCGCAAAAAAGTGTTCCATTTGGAACACAGAAAAATTCAACTACCATGGTGTTGCACGAAAATCAGGAGATCATTCCAGAATTCACAAAGTTTATTCAATCTCTACATTTTGCTTTAATCCAGTCTCGTAAAGACGCTACTGCAGATTTCAATACTGTTGTGGAAAAGTATATAAATGAATATTTGAAAAGATGCTATAGTGGCTCTGGAAAATATAGAGAATTTGTATTATATCGGTATGAATCACGGTTGGATGACAAAAAATTTCTTTATTCTGCTCCAAAAAATAAATCTCATATTGACAGCTCCTTGCAAAACTATATTTTTGGTTGTGAGGCATATCAACTACCTGTTTCTAGAGCTAAGGAATTGATGGAGGGAAATCGGAAACTTCAACAGTTCAGTCCTATCTCAGATTATGAAGCTACAGAAGAAGACTCTGATTTTGCCAATGCAAAAAGTGGGAAAAGAATCCGTGCAAAATATGAAGCAACTGCTGCCAAGCGAAAATTCCCTCATCATGGAGATTATGATCCTGATAGACTCAAAGAACTTATTAACTTAATCCAGTGTAGGAAAAAAAACGTAGGTGGAGATTCTGATTCTGAAGACCTTAGAAATAAGAGTGGACTGAAAAGGAAGCTGGAAAAACAGTCCGAAAATTTGCGGAAACACTTAAAAACGAGTGAATCCTTGGAGAATAGTTGTCAGTATGAAGGTAAGAAACTATTTAGAGTTCCTTGTTAAGTATTGTAATTCACAGCATACGTTAAATTTAATCTTAATAGATTGAATATTTTTTGTGTATGTTAGTGCATGGTGGTTCATTTAAAGATTGGCCTGAGATCTGTTAATAGAGATGTAGTTTATGTCGGTTGCCTCTTTCTAGAAGACAAGTTAACAGGAAAGAAGACTGACTTCCAGAGAGTTTGTTCAGCTGCAGAACTGTGCAAAGACTTTCTAATATGGAGTACTAAGCAGATTGTGATACCGTAATGTCTTTGTCTGACATTAGGCTTTGCTCTAATTCTTTATGGCTCCCATACCCTATATTAATAATTAGTAAATGTAGATTGAAGGTGAGAGTTAAACATCTAAGCATGAACACAGCTAAGTCATGGAACAGCCAGTAATGTGTGTAGTGGGACAAAGTAAACAACTTTACAGCTTTAAGATGGAATTTATTTTGTACATGAAATTATCTACATCCAAACCTTAAGTAATTACCTTGGATATTGTCTTAGTATCTGCGAAAGGAACCCTTTGATTTCCGTTTCCCTGACTGCTTTCACAGGGCAATGATATAGGCCTTGTTCAGAAGGGGAAAACTGGGGAGAAGGGTGGCACAAAGAAGAGCGGGGGGAGGAGGTACATCAAGCTCCAGTCATTCTGATGTGTAGAATCAGTTCAGGAGGTGAAGAGCCTGAGTTTAGAAACCAGTTTCCCTTTCGAGAGGTGCAAAAGATACTGGCATGTGTGGCTGGAGGAAACAGAGGGTAGGCTACAAGTTAAATCATGGGATTCCAACTTGGAAGTGTATGGAACTTCAGGGTCTTTTTACATTGCTTATTAATGTAAAATATGCAAATGTATTTCCACCTGGCTGTTATCAAAACAGTATCTGTTTAAAACTAAATTTTGACTTAACACTGTCAGGAGTATCAAAACAGCAACATCCATCAGTGGCTTGAATTTCCATGTTTGTGTATAACCCTAGAAGTCTTGCAAAAAATCTTACCAAAAATATTGTGAGCTAAGTGACTAAACATGATTAGATTTTTGTTAGCTGAATAGCATTTAAATAATTCTGTATTTCCGTATATGATGAAATAAGCTAAGGGTTCATCAGATACTTAAGGAAGTTCTTTGGCCTGTCTCTTTCAAAGAAGAATAAATACCTCTGGTTTGAATAAATACCAGAATAAGAATACCTCTGGTAAGAATAAATACCTCTTCTCATCCAAGGGGATGAGAAGAACAGTAGCCCTATTCTAAAGTTGTTTAGTAGGAATGGTAAAGTTTTATAATTATGCTCAGTCTGAGATAACTTGTGAGGTTAAACAAGATACTTGTCAGCTTTTGGAGCAACAGTGATGGGAAGAAACGAAGTAAATATTTTGCTCGGGCTAATAAGTAATAGAGAATTTTATAAGGTTTCCATAAAATACATAGAGTGTAGAATGTAACATAAAATGGTGTGGTATTGAATGACCTGAAAAAACAAAATCACTTCTCTGGGGGAGACTGTTAGCTTTAGAAACTTTTATCAACATCTTTCTGTTTAAAAATTTTTACTAACAAAATAAAATGTATGTGTAATGTATAAGTTGATGGTAAAGAATGAGACTGGGGGTATGTGGTAGGTGTTTGGGGTGTGTGTGTGGGGGTTTTGCTTTTATTTTAAAACGTAGTAATGGATTACTTTTCCCCTTCTCCCCCTACCCTAAGGGGGCAGAACCTCGGATTCGCCACACTCTGTTTTCTCAATTATTACTGGTCTTGGTGGACATGACACTGACTTGAGGCAGCAAGATGTATCCGACCCTGCTGTTACTGACACACATGGCCTCATTAAACTGCTTTTAGAAACACTAGCTAGTTCAGGACACTTGGATTCGTCGTTGGCACGGTCTGTAAATCAAGCTTTAGGATTAAACACTGATGAAATTGAAGAGGATATGAGACAAAAATATGAATATGAATCCATTCCAGCACAGGACAAAGATGATCATGAGCTTCCTAATACTGCTCAGGCTGAAAATATTAACTTTAAGGACCCACAGAGCCCCGTGATGCTGGAAACTGATGCAGCTTGCTTACCCTACCCTATTGATGTCGACCTACGGCTTTCAGCTAATGAAGTAGGCCTCGAACACACGCTTCGTTTAAAAGTAAGTGAAACTGGCTGATAGGTTGATGCTGGTGACGAAAGTACTCTTTTCATAAATATTATGAGAATAAATGAAAAGACCTAATTTTTACATAAATAAGTGCTAATTTTTTGTGAAGAAGCTTTTCCACTTCATAGGAGATTATATAGAAAATTTTAACTTTAAGATATTTGTTTCTCATTCTTTGTCTATTCTTTCTGTAATAAAATCTCACCTTGATTATAGTGGTGTTTTTTAGCAATCTGAAGTTGCATGGAACAGGTATAGTGTTACTGTAACACAGCTTGCATACTGCCTTTCGCCTTCCTCCTCCTTTTGAGGGGTGATTCTTGATCTGTCTGGCTTATTAATATTTTCTGAACCTGTAACAAGGTAAGGAGACATTTGAGAGTTCCTCATCATAGTAAATTGCCTAGCTGTTACTCTTCCTGAAAACAGGTTGTGATGCAGGAGTAGTTGCTGTTGCATATGGACTCTCCCACAGTAATGGTAGCAGGACAGGCTGTTAATGATTATTATTTGGTTGTGGGGCACCCCCCCACCCCGCCCCAAAGAAATGATAGGTGGGTGGCAGCTCTGGGATGGCTCAGTATTCTTTGCTATCCTCTGCTTTTAGTATTCTCCCGTTTTCCTTAGCCTTGCAGACCTGATAGGTGGTTTGGGTATGACAGCTTGTCATGATTATGAAGTCCATTCTGAGGCACAAAGGAGCCTTTTTTGACCAGGCTCCTCCCAGATCTAAGTTGAGACCATCTCTTTCAAAACTTATGCTGTGAATTTTCTTGCTCTTCTCCCCGCAAATGCAAACCAAAAATAAATATCTTGGCATCAAGACTTTTTCAGCTTATTGCTTTCTTGTCATAGGCAAGAAGCTCAAAGCAGTTGAACTGCAATCTGTATTTGATATTCAGAGTTGGTTGGGGGTGTCTGAAACAAGCATGTGTATCTACAGGTGAGCAGTAGTTGCTCTAAGGAAGCAGAAGGAAAGCTGTGTTTCCTTTCAATAGCTGCCTTTCTTGTCTTGATAGAACAAATTGGCAAAACTAAGTCAACTGTCCATGGAAACTAAATATGCTTTATGGTTTTTGGGCTATTCTTTTATACAAACAAACCCACACCATAACGGCACCAGCTTACCTCAGGTGACTGTTTCTGTCTGTGAGTTAGTGACCTTTTCTAGTGACGATGCTTCAGGGTTAATAAAGTGATTCTTCCTCTTTTACAATCATCAAAGATCTTTTTGGTCTAATTTTAGTCTTTGCTCCAGTTTTGGGAATTGGTCTTGGTCCAGCCTTTTCAAAGTGTGTTCTCTTTCCTACTTAATCGGAGCAGGCAGGAAAGTACCGTTCCCTTGTGAGCACAAGTGAGGATCCCGCAATCCTTATCTTTCGGTCTTGTGCCGTGGAAAAGGTGATGTGCTTGTTTCTGTCCCTCTGGCAGCGTCTGAATGAGAAAGTGTTAAGGAAATGTGCATAGCGGAGGGTCTTCCATGCTCTGTGGGTGTTAAAGGATGGTTGGGGAGTTGTCTTGTTTACTTCTGGCAGGAGCAGAGTTTCTGCATGTCTGGTTCTTTCTATGTGCCCGCTTGGTGCAGTGGTGTGGACTAGATGTGTTCCATGCGTACTTCTTGTGGTAGGATGTAACTTCTGGAGAACCTGAATGCCCTTTCAAGAAAGCCCACGTGCTTAGGGTTCAGTCCACAGCTGCCTGGTTGTTCACGTTACTCTACAGAGTGGTTGTTCTGTGTTCTCTCTAAGTGCTACTTCCACGCAAAGCCCAGTTTCTAAGTCATGGAGCAGGAAAGAGTTTGTCCTACCTGTATCTGTGCTCTTTCGCTTTTAACCATTTGGAATGCTAGATGAATTTGGTTCATGCAGGGGTTTAATACTAGTTGCAGGTGGTTCCACAACAATGCCAACATGTCATGGTTTTAGTTGGCTGTCAAGACTGAAAATGGCTCAGGAACAGACTTCTTTTTTCCTTCCCCTCCCCCTTTTGTCCCCCCCCAGCTTCTGTACTCTAAGGCATGTGCTTAGGACTGCATTTACTCGGTGCCAGTCCATCAGCAGGGATGCCTGTCTCAGAAATAATCAAACAGGTCAATGAAACGCAGAAGTACCTGACGTAAACATTTCTAACTTTGACTTGATTTGACCAATGGCAAAATTTCCAATCTGCTGGTGAACACGGGGGCATTTGTACTGGTAGCTGTTCAGGATGTAGAAGCTTAATGAAACATTTTTAAACTGAGAATTTGTATTGTTTTTTAGGAAGCAAGCACTGGAAGTGTAAGTAGCTTTGAAGACTACAGTCCCTGTCCTAGTACCCCTATAGAACATGTTTATCGCAGGCAACATTCCAACTCAAATAACATAGGAGAAGTTGGAATGCACTGGAGACTTATTCCAATTACAGGTAAGATGGATTTAACTGTTATTTTCCTGCACATAGTGAATAAAAACATGTTGTAAAGGGTTGTATCTTTCATAGATCCCATTCTTGTGTCATGTGGTGGTACACAAGCATGTGTATATCCATACAATTGTTTCTAGTATTTAACAATACACATCTGCTGGATGAGAACATACTGGTGGAGAAGTACCGCCTTGGGTACAGAATGATGTAGTTTAAAAATGGGAGTGCTTGATTATTTATCTGGTGAAGTACATAACTGTTCTGAATTCAGTGTTTGAATTCACTAGGTTCTGCTGAAAGATAGGATTGGTGGATAATTGCAACTAGTAATCCAGAAAAGCCATGAAAATTGTGTTAACCTCGTAAAAAGCTGTCTACTTTTTATTGCATCAAGCTCTTCTACTAGAAGTGCTTCGAAGTCTTTCTATCTAAACATTTAAAACTTACATAAGCTTACAGGAGAAGCTTCTTGTTCTACTTCTTGATGAGTCAACAGTATCAGTCTTGGGAGAACTTAAAAGCATGGATTTGAAGGATGTGGAAACTGGACTATAGGAGTAGTCATGAGGAAGTTTAAATTCAGGGCTATGAATTGAAGCCTCTTATGCGTAAACCCACATGGACTTTGTTAACTGCATTCTCTGAGTAAACGTGTACCGATTTCTGATTGTGTTCTAAGAATGCGGGAATCTGTCTCTTTGACACTTCTGATATTCATCCTGTTGTGTAGTTCTACAGGTCTTTTGTTTGCTTGGCTGAGAAGAGAGGAAGGCAGGGGAAATGGGTTTCCTTCCACAATATTCCTAGGCCTTTCAAAGAAATGATAGGGTAATTATGTATTTCGTTTTCTGTGCTTTCTTTAAGAGCCAAACATCAAAAATCTATTCTGGTATTTTGCTAAGTAACATCTTTTACTGATGCTGGCATTGACCACTGTGCATATAGGCAGATGTGGTTATGGCTGCTGAGATAACTAGCAAGTGGATGCAGGATGTGGGAGCTCATACAAGGGTTTTTCAGTGACACATTGTGCAGTCACTTGTGAGACTACAAATTTTGCTAGAAGAAATTTTCTTCGAGGTCTTCTGAGAGGGAAAAGTGTTCTTTTCCAGAGATGAATGAGGTTGTCTTGAGCATCACTGGATTTCTTGAGTTTCTTCAAATTAGCACTTAACTGCAATAAGTGTTGACTGGCTCTGTAATGTGATCTTGTAAAAGGTGCAGTATATATACCAAGAAGCTCTACAAATGCTAACTGCTGCTCTCCTTCAGGAGGGACAGGAAGAGCTCAAGAGGATCAGTTGGAAAAATATGAAGATAAACAAACAGGTGAGAAGAGTGTATGTGGGGGGGACTCCATAGGTCATTATGGCCTAAACTACCGAGCAGCTTGTATTCTCACCTGGTATTGAATTTTCATCAGAAAACAAGATCAATAATATGCTGTTGAGCAAGTGGACTCATTTTTATTGAAGTACATCAAGAAGGCTGTAGGAGAGTCGAAAGAGCCTCAAATGCTTTGGGCTACAGGCACTTTTTATTGGGCATATCTTTCTCTTTAGTATCTTCTGGAGTGCTTTGAATTCTCATTCTAGGGAATTAAGATCAATTCAGTAGTAATAATTTAAAGGAAGCTTTGTTCCTTTCTGAAACTGATGGCTTTCTAAATTCAGTGGCTTGTCCATGTCTCTTTTTGTTTGGTTGTTTTTGTAGCAAGGTAGCTGTAGAAGGGAATTCAGAGGACATCAATCTTTCTTTATCATCTTTGCACAATTGCAGAAAGGCAAATTAGTGATCTCTTGGTTTTCTTTTTAAATGAAAATGTCTTACTATTGATACAGAGATCATTGTTCAGCTGAACTTACTCTAAGAACTCTTCATAGTTTGTGACTTGAGGAGTGGGGGATTGTCATGCATCTGCCCCGACAGCATCAAAAAGTGTCAGGAGAGTTGTTCATAGGTTCCCAACTCACTGGACTACTTCTGTATCATGTTATTGTTCATTTCTTCATGACTACATAATCGAAACTTCTGACAATAGTAAGCAAACGTCAGGTCTTATTTTTGAAAGCTAACTTGTGTATGTGTGTTTTAACAAATCCATCCTAATTCGATTTTGATTCGAGTTTGGGACTGTTCTTTGTCTTTAGACATTCAGCTAAAAACAGTATTTGTTCTTGCTTGTTCCTTCTCTTGTAAGAGAAGATTAATGCATTGATAAACATTCTTAAAAGTGATGACTTTTGACGACATTCATCTTAAATACAAAGAAGCAGAATGTGCTATGCTTTCTTTGTCATGTGTTGTTTGAATTTATGATTTCAAAATAAACCCAAGAAGCCTCTTCCTGGAGTCGCTGTAGAAAGATCTCTCTTAAGCAGTGAAGAATTTGACTCTTAATCTGCAAGAATAACAACTTAAGCTGTTCTTTTGCAGCTCTTCTTTCTAAGATGGTTTCCTGGCTTTTTTTTTCTCTCTTTAGTTTCTTTGACATAACCAGTTATGAGGTATTACTGGGGAAGAATATGTTTGAAGTCATAAATCATGCTTTAATAGCTGTTGAAGTCTGTATTCACGTTTTGCTACTTGCTGATGCATTTTTTTGTTGTTTTTTTTTGTGAAGACTTGACCCAAAGGTGTAGATCTATGAAGGATACCACCTTCAGAGAATTCTATTTCAGTAAGGGCCACCCTAGTTTAAACTTTTTAAAAATCCCTTTTTTTTTTTTACATGTTGGAAAATAGTTTGGATTGGTATTTGTATTCAGCAGTACATCTTTCTGTTTAAATGGCTTTACAATTCTTTACTACAGGTCTTAATTGTCCCCCTGCCTTTGTTTTTTGAAAGCGATGTTTGTTTCTTTCTGGAAAACTTTAAATAATAACCTTTGAAGAATAACCTAGTCAGTCTTGTATGTGTTCTTACTATGTGTCATGAAGACTTTTTCCTAATCTAATTGTTACAGAAACTTTTTCTTAAATCAACATGAATGGATTGTGTATTACTACTTTCATTGCTAAAAATGGTATGTAACAGGCTGTATTAAAATGTAAGAAGTTGCATAAAAATAGCCCCAAATATAAAGCTATAGCATAGTTTTTAATCTTCCTGCTAAGAGTTCCTTATAGGACAGTATTTCTTGATTACAGTAGTGTAGCTTATAAATGTTACGCAGATCAAGAAAAATGAGATGTATAGCTTCAGGTACCTTGCTTCTCAAACAAGCTTAAACTGAATTTACTCTGTTAACATCACGATTTGGTATTGAGTTCTTCCAGGTGGTCTAAAACAAAATTAATATGCTTAACTATGGAAAAGGCATAGATCAATGCTGAAGGCACAGAGCAGTGGAAAAACAGGTTGAAATAAAATTGATCAAATTGGAATCACCTGATTTATATCTGCTTTTAGTGCTTTTACAGAAAACTAGAAATTTGGTTTGACTAGATAGATGTGCTTTGAAGGATGAAGAAAGAACATCTAGTTTTATTAAGAAAATAAAATGGAACCACATTTCTGGTTTCTCTGTACCGTGTTCTCTGTATAGTGGCATAAAGTAACTACGAGGTGATACTGACACCATGAAAAAGAGATCCTGTTAGTGGCAGATTTTTTCCTTTTAGACCCAGATGGACATTATCATATTAGGGACTGTGTACAACTTCTTAAACTGATGACAAAAACAACTATTTCAAAAGAACACAATTTTTAAAAGTTAGTCTGTGCTATTTTGGTTACTGCTTCTGTTTCAGAAGTATTTTGGTTTTCTGCTTACAACTGTATTAGCTTTAACAACAATAACACATTAAAAAAAGCCTTCTTTGAAGTACTGAAATGTTTATGGAACAGACATATAC
This sequence comes from Anseranas semipalmata, assembly GCA_013399115.1. Classification (NCBI taxonomy): domain Eukaryota; kingdom Metazoa; phylum Chordata; class Aves; order Anseriformes; family Anseranatidae; genus Anseranas; species Anseranas semipalmata. Next base: position 754,394 of record VXAA01003750.1, on the reverse strand, counting down.
TGAAATACCCGTATGTATTTAGATATCTGAAATATCTCTGTATATGCATCATTAAATCTAACAAAGTGTTAAATTCTGGTTGAAAACCAGATTGGAATGTGGAAGGTGGATAAATGGACTGTTGCAGAAATGACCTCTGAGGTTTGGATTCTGGGAGGCTTTCAGCACTCCTTACAGCATAACTGATTCTGTGGATCAATAATTATAAAACTTATGTCCTACCTTTTTAAGCACCCCAAAATTGTTTTCAGTTGCAAGATCAGATGCACAGCTTGCAGTTTAACTCCACAAGGTAGTATGTGGCTAAAATATGCATTTTGAAAGTCTGAGGATTATAACCCAGTAGCGAAATAAAATGTCTGAATAATTTGTCACCCTGCTCGATTTCTAATTTGAATGTTTTTTGTAATTAGGGCAGCTACTGTTGTGCTTAATTAGATGTTATCTCTGGGAAAATTACTTGGGTTCTGGCTTTCCGAGCCAACTTTGACTTTGTTGTACAGCATTGGGAACAATTACATTTTTTTTTTTTGTGCTCCTGTAGATCAGCAGACAGTAACACTTGGTGTTTTGGATTTAAGTTGATTGGGGGGGCACAACAGTAATGCTTTTTTAAAACTGCATTTTGGAGGTTTTACTATATCAGTTGTGTATCACTTTCAAACATGAGATGATGATGATTAACTCTTCCTATATAGGTCTGAAATCACCAGAAGAACCACTGGTGTTTTTACCACCAAAGGATGCCTTCCCTAATGACCCCCGGGTAATAAATAGGCAGAGAAGTTCTGATTATCAGTTTCCATACTCTCCATTTTCAGACACACAAAAGGGGACAGCAGAAGATGGACTTTATACAAGACAAGTGGAGAAACTTGAAGATCAGTGTGGGCTAGCAGATCACCCTTTTACAACTAAGCATTCCATAAGTGCAATAATAGAGACTACGCTATTAGAAGAATATAATTTTTTTGCAAAAAAGATTCAGGAAATTTTGCAGCAAAAGAATATTGCTTATGTTAGTGGTATGTCCACACCGGTCTTCTCGGCCCGAGAGAGGATAATGAGACTTTCTGAATACATATGTTTACAGGCATCGGAGATTTCTGTGCAAGAATATATAGAGACACTGAGTGAAAAATTGAATAGTGTTATTATGTCCTCTTCATGCACTAGGCATACTCCACCAATTTATTCTAGTCCTGAATCAGCAGAAGTAGTTTGTAACGCTGCACTGAATCCTCCACCTGACGTGCAACCTGTTTGCAGGGACTCTGACACAGCATTGTTATCAGAGCCATTGTGTAATAATATGATGGAAGTTCTTGATTCTAACGAGCAGCATTTGTCAAGCTTGCCCTTAGTGAAGGAGGAAATAGATCATGTGAATGCTAAAACAGAAGATATGCTGACGTCTGATCAGACATCTTCCAGTGGTGATCTGCTGGAGCCACCAGAAAAGACTAAGAAATCTCCAGAGAACTTAAGTATTTCAACCCAACCAGCTCTTTCTGATTTTATAAGCCAGTTAAAACCTGAAGTATTTAACAGTTTGGTCAAAATTATTAAAGATGTACAGAAAAACACTGTGAAATTTTATATTCATGAAGAGGAAGAAAGCATTCTCTGCAAAGAAATCAAGGTAAATATTCTGCATTTTAACCCCTCTTTAGTGTTAAAATAGAATGGTGTGCCTTTCAAACCAGAATGTATAAAACCAGACTTGCAAACATAAGGTAGTCTAAAACCTGTGTCAAAAAAGTTTGAATTGTGACAGTGAATTGTGAAACTAGGCTGTCCTGCCACATTTCTTGTTTGAGGTTTTGAGGTAGTCTTACTTACATTTAGCTTTTACGTAAGTCTTTCTCTTACAGTTGGAAAGCAGAACTGGCTGTAGGTTGGGTCTTTCTGAAGGTACTGCCAGAGGGGTTAGGCTTGTGGAAGGTTTTGGGAGGAAAAAAGATAACAAGGGCAAAAGTGTGATAACATTTTAGCAAGGATATATGAAAAGTTGATGTGTGGCGTTGGTTGTTGTTTGGTTGTCCTTTTTTTCCTCCAGTTAATAGTACAGGTAACTTTAGAGACTGCTGTCCTTCTGTATTTCAATGTATAAGATGAAAGTTGAAATAGTAAAAACTTCTCTTTTCTTGAAAACTCATGCAGTATTAATGGACTGCCACCTGGCCATTTACGTGCTATTCTGTAAGAATGACTGACTTGCTAAAATACCCTATTTCTGTGTTGTTACATCCTTCTGGTTAATGTANAAAAGGGAAAGAAAAAGAAAAAGAGCAGTCCCTCTGAGGTGGATGGAAAACTTACTTAAATGTGGTCATCTTGTGGGGATTGTTTTGGCCTAACTACCTTTTTGCTTTTTCTTCACCATCTTCTCTTTCTGTGGTGTTAGGAATATCTTACAAAGTTAGGTAATACAGAGTGCCATCCAGAACAGTTCCTTAAAAGAAGAGCTGCTTTAGATAAACTGTTGATAATTATTCAAAATGAAGACATCGCCAACCTCATCCATAAGGTACTTCACATAAGTATATGCATACTACAGAAAGCTACTGTTAAAGCACTGTGAGAAGAGCTCATTTTGAGTAAGACTACTCTCGTAACATTTAAATGACGAGCTGTGTTTAGGTGCCTTTTGCAGAAACAAAAATGGTTGTGGTAATGCCTAGTTTTGTTGCATCATATACCTGTAACAGCTTCTGCCTGCTCATATTTGCTAATGCATACTTATTCTTAGTAGTTGTAAGGCTCTGTTGAGGCCTGAGTAGTTCTACTTTTAGTTCTGTGATGCTCTAAGAGCAAGTGAAAGCTCAGATTACCTTAGGTATTCCTGACAGCTACAGCTTATGAACCTGTACTGGACAGAAAGTAAAATTATTCTAAGTACTCAACTTCCACTGTCTCACTCCTGTAATGTTTTTGAGAGAGCACCTCCCAAAGCAAGACGACAAATAGTAATTGTTTGACAATGTGTTTTCAAGTTTGACATTTGGTATTAATAGGTAGGGGAGAGAGATTCTGTAGCTCCTGTTTTAACTATGATTTTTAAGTTTTATTTTCCCTCATATACATCTCTGATTTTTAAACAGATACCTGGCTTAGTAACTTTGAAGAGGCTTTCTTGTGTCAGCTTTGCGGGTGTCGATAGTTTGGATGATGTGAAAAATCACACTTACAATGAACTCTTTGTGTCTGGTGGTTTTGTTGTGTCAGATGAATCTGTCCTTAATCCAGAGAGCATCACAATAGGTAAGTGTGATGCTTTCTGAAGCTTTATAAAACAGACAAAAAAGCCTAACATTTTAGGATCTAAGAAAAATGCCATATTCAGAGCAGTGAAGAATCAAGTCTAACTTTCAGAGATGATATTGTGAGTTTTTTGGAAAACTTGAGCTAATTCAGTCTCTTACCTCACCGGCCTGTCTAGAGAATGTGAATATAGAGATCTTGTCTTTCTAAGTTTGTCTTAGATTGTGTAGTTATGTGTACAAACCTTTTATTCCTTACCACTCAATCCACAAATAATGTAGTAAAAAATATTGAAAAACTACATTCTTTCAATTTTTCTGTATTTGAAATTGAATAGTTATCTAAGTTACCAGTTCTCAAAGATATTTTAGCAAGGCAGATCATGCTGACTGAATACCACTGTTAGGGATCTGTTTCTGTTTTATCTATACCACTGATTACCTTTATTAAAAAAAAAAAAAGAAAGAAAGAAAAATAGAAAAAAAAATGACAAAACAAACCCCCCTCAGTTTTGGAATATTGTTGTTGGCTAATCTGCTAGGAATAAAACCTGAAGTACTAGGTTAATGTTCATAGTTGCATAACTACTTTGATGAAAACTGGGGAAAAAAAAAACAACACTTCTGTGTGTATATTGAAGCAGTGTTTTTCAGTTTGCATACCACAAAACTTAACTTCTGTTCAATATTTCCGAAACAGATAAACTAAAACAGTTCTTAAAGTTTCTGGAGGATCTCAATACCCCAGATGGGAAATGGCAGTGGAAAGTCCACTGCAAAATACAAAAAAAACTTAAAGAGCTGGGGAGGTAAGCAGTGATCTTTCATATACCAATTGTTAACATGCTTCAGCTTTAATTATGCTCTCAAAAAAACAGTTAAGTAGAACTTAGTGTTATGTTCATCTTTTGACTTAATATGTAGAGTGACCTTAAATGAAACGTCTTTCTAGTAGTGCTTTTTTTTTCCCCATCACAGACTGAATGCTAATGCCTTGAGTCTGCTGACCCTGCTGAATACCTATCAAAAGAAGCACTTGGTTGAAATTCTGTCATACCATAATTGTGATTCTCAAACTCGAAATGCACCAGAATTAGATTGTCTCATCAGGCTTCAGGCTCAAAACATACAACAGAGACATGTTGTCGTCTTAACAGGTAAAAACGAAATGTATAACTATTTCTCTCCCTCTTTGGATAACAGGTGCTAAATCTTAATACAAAATCTCCTTTTATGTATTTAGAAAAGAATCTCAAAACGCTTTCAAATTATGCTGATAATGGAATAGTGGTTGCTACTGTTGATGACTTTATGCAAAATTTTAAAAGTCTCGTTGGGTATCACAACTCAGTTACTGAAGAAAACAGTCTGCCTCCCTCTGATGCTCAGAAAAGACAATCAGGTAATATATTAAACACATTTATAGTTTCTTCAGCTAATTAGATGTGTGGGGTGGAGGTCCTTGAAATAGTGTGTCTTTACTCTCCATGTAAATGAACACTACAGATGGCAAGGAAAACCCAACTCTCAAGCTACTCTATTTTAAGTGATGGGGGAAAAGCAGCTGGGATGGATCTTAAATACAGAATTATAGGCTGACGTAGTTTCCAAGAAAGCAGATGTATGCTAAGAAGGTATAACCATCTGTTTTCAAGAAAAGAATAAACTTAATAGTAGCTTTTAGAAATTGTAAACAAAGGATTGAGATGTCAGTAATTGTAGTCCTTTAATTGTCTGATTAAATACTGACCTACTGTATAACTTTAGATGCTGTTTTGACATTAACCCCTTTGGAGCTGGGAGTTGGGATTTCCCAACACTAAACATGAACACAATGCGCAGAAGCTTTTAGCATCGGAATAACTGGACACTCACACAGAGGGTTAAGTGTGTATGTTGAGTAAGTGAACAAGAGTGGCAGAAGACCAAGACTTAAGTGATATTGGACTTACAGACCTGAAGCATAACACTCTGTGAGTAGTGTATAGCTTTTCTAACAAAAGTTTGTATTTCAATAGAATAGGACTTTTTTTTTTTTTTTTTTTTTTTTTTTTTTTTTTTTTAATGTAGTTCTTGTAGAAAATCGTGAAAAGGATGAGGAGGACATGTCTCTGGATTCAGGGGATGAAGCATCACAAATAGAAATCTGCAATGATGCCTCTAAGTATGATACATGTCATTTGGAAGCTTTGCAGACAGAGGCCAAGGGCTCACATGGAGTAGATGCAAAAGAAAGCTGCATATCAGCTACAGAGTTATCTCCTGAAGCACAAATTGGTTTGATGGAAAAGACTTCTAAAATTGACTTGGAAGAGATACAGCCAATTACTCCGGTTTCTACAACATGCTCTGCTGAAGGAGAAAAACACAGTTCAGTTGAACAAGCTCCTTTCAATAACTTCCAGGTTTACAGCAGACAATTAAACATGTCCCATCAGTTCAGTCACTTTAATGTACTTACTCATCAGACTTTTCTGGGAACAACATACCCAATTTCTGCAAATCAAAACCAAGAAGGGGGCAATTATTTTCTATCTGCTTACAGTCAGAGCATGGATACAGAAAAGTCATCGTCGCCTGGTGGTTGGGATATAAATTGTGATTCTTCCAGGCCATATTCAAAACAGAAATAAACTTGTCTTTTTTTATAAGTTGCTGTGGACTTTTCTGTTTCTAAAATGGTTCATTAACAATTTCTATTTTATTCTGGAACAAGATGTTTCTTGTTCTTTATCTCAAATGTTTCTTGTCTTATTTAAACCATGATGGCCTGTACCTGTTGGAAGCATCTGAAAACTGAAATAAATATATATATTTTTTAACATTTATTGTACTTGAATTATCTTGTTTGTTGGCACTTTTAAGTTTCTACATTTGTATTTGACCTGTACATAGGCTTCAGTTTGAAGTCTGTTTTAATGTAAAACTGAATGTTTGCCTAAAATATGTGAAACAGCAAGGTTTTTTTTATCTGTAAGAAGTATCCAAATCACTTTTCTTTACATAAATATCAAAACTTATGTATTTATTTGACACAATTTTGTACAAATGTTTTTACATAGCTATAAGGTAGTGTAGTTATTTTAATGACTGGATGTTGGCAGAATACCTCAATTAGATTAACCAATGGTGCAGTTCCATTACAAAAATGAAATAAACTCTTAATGCACAAGGGACTTGCTAACACATTGTATTGTCTGTGGTTTTTATACTGTTTTCAAAATACATGAAAAACATACTCAAACTTTATTTCATAACTAGCAATCATCTTTGTCTAATTCTGATGGTCCATGCTTATTAGAACAATATCAGAATGATCTTACAACTTTTATTTTCCCACTGTAATTAGAGTAATGAGAATGATAATCCTAGTTTTAATGACTGTGGTAATTCGAATTTGCACTAGAAAAACCTCCTTCCTCTCCTACTTCAGCATAGTGATTACTGGGGCTTTCCTACTTTTTAAAACTAGTATTGTCATAAATATGGAGTTCTTTGTGTTTCTTAATGTTGTCCTTTTTAATTTCACACGGGCTGAGTTAACCTGGCTTTTTTCTGAAGCAATTCTTTAATCGACTCCTGTCATGCATCATTTTCTGACTCGGAAAGGCTTCTGGAGAAGAGTAGCTGAACGTCTCAAAATTACCCTTGTTGTTACGTTCATGTCGTGACATATGCTAATGCCCTGACTCTTATGTTTACTGCTCTTGTTTTCAAGTTGTCCAAGGTCATTTTTTTTCCCTGTTTGTAATTTGATTTTAGTGCTTTTATATGTGGTGTGTGGTTTAGTACCAGATATTAGTGTTTGAAACTACATGACTGTAAACTCACAAAGTTAGCTGGGACAATTATAATTGGTTAAAAATGGTAGATTAAAAAACAAACAAAAATCCATAGACTTTGCCCTGAAGTTGAGTGTCTTCCCTTCTATTAATTATTGTTCGATTCAATTAGTTAAATAAAAAGCAAACGATGACCAGACTAGTATAGCTATTGCTACTCCCCAAACTTGGTAACTAATCTATCAAAAAAACCTCCCTTGTATCAATAAACCATTAATGAATTTTGTGGAAAAACTGTTCTAGCTAGCAAGTATAATAACATCAACTATAGATTTTTCACCTATTACATGACTTGGCATACAAAGGGAAAGGAAAGACTGCATCTTTATTCCCTTAGCTACTGCTGTAAGATACCTTGATATTCAGGTTATTTCTAAAAACAGCTGCTGCTGGAAGGAATCTTAGGTTGGACGTTCTGTGGTACTTATCACATATCAAAGATCAACTAAAATGAATTCAGGTTAGGCATCTTCTGCAGCGATCTAGAAGAAAAAGGGTTTTACCCCAAATTATCCTCTGTCTTGAAGACTAACAGGAAATGCATCTCAAATAAACATTTTATTCTGGCTGGAAGCATTGATGCTGACTTGTTCAGACCTTGTTTATAAGTTGACTTCCTTAAACTGAATTCTGTTGTTTTGGACCCAGCCATTACAATATTAAGTGCTGCTATCCTGTTTTAATTGGTTTGTGTGTGTTACAGTCAGCATTTCTGTGGTCTTAAAATCTAAGATTATTTGAGTTAATAGACAATTAATTTGTCTAAGCCTAAAACCTATCCAAATAATCAAGTACAGTTCCATATAGTTGAAAATACCTACCCCTTCTCCCCAAGCCATTCAGAATGAATCTTTAATCTTTTTATTTAACAAAAAATGCATACACTCAGTACCACAAAAAATCCATGTAACATTTTTATACAGTGTTTTGGTGGTTTATATTAAATGGACATATATCTTCAGGTAGTGTGAGCACCATTCTAACCAACATCATTAGTTTAATGTATCTTCAATCTGAAAAGCAACATGACCCTGTAATCCTATCAAAATTTGCATAAGAATTTCTATCTTTAATAAAAAAAGAGATGGACCACAGTTAATTACATTAGCAAAGTGCTGTGCCTTTACCTTTTAAGAATTCAGTACAGTCATATGTACCTTTCAAAATGGTGAAATAAAGTTCTCTTCTTGAGCTATGGTGGAAATTAGACCAGACTCCAACTCCTTTTGCTTCTGTAGGAGGCCCTGAAATAAATGGAATATAAATGTGAATGCTCTGCCTGCCTCATGCAGCCTGAACTAGTAATGTGCCACTGCTTCCTACTTCAACAAAATTTGTTAAGGTGCAATGCTTTTTAAATACACAACTTAAAGGAGTACAACGTAATGCATTCAGAAGGGAGGGAACTCAGGCTTTCCTGTCTTGTGCAAAAGACTTGCTGAAGTATTATTGAAGTGGAAGCCCATCCAAATGTTTCCAGGGATGCCTACATGGAAAAGACCTGACATTTCATTGTATTAACTTACTGTCTTGTGTACTGTCACTACATCTGTAGTATTCTAGCATGTTCTTGTATGAAGCTAAACCCAAAACCTTGATGGATACCAGTTTATACTACTAACATTAATGATGCAGTAAGATAAAGGACAGCATTACCTTTTGACCTAGAAAAGTGTCAGAAGTATTAGGATGTGCATGTTTATGCTCAAAAGGTAGAAGGTTCCTGCTCTCGTTAAGTACTAGAAAATGGAGAAAACCTGTAATAAAAACTCCTGGAATTGTATCGTTGGCTATGTGATTAATACACGATAGCTATGTCAGGTACATTCATAAATTTGAAATAGTCTTTTTACTGTAATTAACAGGATCGTATGCATAGATTCATATGGCCCATTGGTTGCTATCCATTTTAGCTCTGTCTCAAGTATGGTACCAAGAAAGTATTAAAAAAAAAAAAGAAAAAAAGAAAAAAGAAAAGTTACAATGGTAACAAGGTTAGGTTGCAAGACCTTTCTCAAAGACAAGGGTTACAGGCTGATGTTAGAGCTCAGTATAGACCTACTGCAAGCCAGCATGTACCACAACGACTGGTAATCCTAGTGGCACAGAAGCAGACAGATCACCCAGAATGGGCTTAAGTTAGCAAAGAAGCCTGTTAGACTTCACTTTGCATTATTCCCAAAGCAGCAGCTGCCTACTTTCAATAACTTGATGAATTGCTTTTTTAACTCATCAACAATAGTAACTACTATTTATATTAATAGTTCAGTGAACTTGTTCAGCCCCTTTGTCAATAATTATGCTTATTATAGAGTGTTATTGTAATTAGTAGCAAGTTACAAAACAAAGGCAATACACTTTGCCTCAAAATGACCCAGAGCTGAGGTGAGAAAAAAGTAAACAACATTGAATGCTTTAAAAAAAAAAAGCTATTCACAAAGTTTGTAAAGATAATAAAAGGGCCTTAGAGGACAGTAAGGTGAAATACCTACACAGGGACAAGTAATGAGGTCTTGCTTTGCATGTCCTTGGACAGCCTGCTGGTAGCTGGTAAGATCAGTTAACCATTATAGGCTACAACCTGCTAGCAGGTGTTCTTATTTTGTTTTTATTGCCCTAGTAAAATAAGATACTCTAGTATGTACTGACTGGAGCTGCTTTTTTGTTTGCTGTTCTTTCTTTAAAAAAAATAATAAAAGAACACAACGTTGACTCTTCTTTTTCACAAATACTTAGTCCACTTTGCTGGATGAAGAAACTTAGGCTTATTCCACTGACTAGTTTGTTTTAAGCGAGGAAAATAAAAGTCTGCTGATAGTTCTTATTACTGCCATCACCTGAAATACAGAAAAAGACTTCACTGAGCAACTAAGACAAGGGAGACTTACTGACTTGTAACAAATGCAATTATAGAATCACCTTTCCTTTGGCAGAGGAGGGCCGCCCTCTGCCCTCCATTTTCACTGGTGTATCCAGGGACCAGCCAGTTAAGCTAGACTGTTACTGAAACATCCTGATCATATTTTTCTATATGCTCTGTATGTGCGTATGTTTTAAAGGCTAAAGACTGTTTAAAAATGTTGTGAATATATATATTATATATTCTAAAACTATTCATGGATATATATATATATAAAAGTGTATATATTATCATTTTAAAAAACAAGACTAGATTATCTTCTGAAATAGAAAAAAATACTCTTCTCTTTGTCTTAATTATATTTCATACAAAATATTGCACTACTCATCCTTTCTCAATGAAATAACCAATGCAAAACAGGTAGAGAACCTCAGTTCAACAGGTAACGTCCTAAATGAATTCTGCAATGGTTAGGGTATTTTAAAAAGACCTTTAAAAATGTTGTTAACTCTCTTCCAGAACCAAGCTTCATTGAAAGACTTTTAACATTAGTTTTTAGCCACTGTTAAGACCTGAATATACACTATGCAGCAAAAATGTCCCCAAGCTTGTGTATCTTATGTTTGCCAACACTAATATTACTACCTTAAACCTCTTTATATGTTCATGGCTTTTGTTCACCTCAGCAAGCACAAAGATCAAATTGTGCTTTGAAGAAGCTGGCTTCATTCTTAACCGAAACACCATTGGCTCATGAAGACTGAATACAAAATACTTGGAAGTTGTGGATATTTAACAAAAATGTTAATGGCCATTGGGAAAGTCCTGTTCCAGTCAAATCTATCTGGAAGTCATTAGAAACTGACAACCTTTCAGTGCTCTTGTATCTAATCTTTTCTCTTCTTAAATTACAGGTTAAGTATGCCACCACTGTGGGGTCTGGTGCCTCTGTAACGTGGGGAGAGCCACGATCGCTCATTTGCACAAGGAATTTACCTGCTACTGAAGCACTAGGTATGCATGGCAGAATGTGTCTTTCTAAAGCAGACCAGGTAATTAACAGAATTAACTACTGGTGCTTCTACTGTACTTAAGTCTGTCAGACTTTCCTCCTTTTACTTTGGTGATTTACACAATTTTCTCCCTTAATCTAAAGAAAAATGAATAGTGCTGCTATATACATGCTTTATTTTATGTTTACTTATACATTTACTTATACATAGTGTTAGGTCATAGGTTGGACTAGGTGATCTTGAAGGTCTCTTCCAACCTAAATGATTCTGTGATTCTGTGATTTATTTGCTTTATATCTATATATAATTATACTAAAAGTACTTTATTTAGTAACAAAGTAGTATCGCTATGGAGCCATTCAAAAAAGGGATTATTACCAATACACACATATCTTTAATAGTCCTTAAGGAAGAAATGCAAACCTAAAGGAAAATTTTCTTTTTTGTCTTGCAGTCCTCTATCAGGCCATTTAGAAGCATAAAAGGAAACTGTTCATGTGATTGTCCAGACCTGTGGTTTGAACCTGCTGTGGGCTACAGTTTGTTGCTAGCAGGTGGAGTATCAGATTCACTCATATTTTAATAACTAGATTCTTGACAGTATCTTTTTCTTGGTATTCTGACTCCAAACAGAAAAATCTGTAACTTCACAGTTACCAGCTATGACCTTTTGTGCTGCTTTAATGTACTGTAATGTGCATCCTCAAAGACAGTCTCACCTTATTCAAAATCCCTTGAGCAATCCTGTAAACCTAGTTGTTACCAGTTACTCACTACAAATTGAACAATCTATACAACATACACAGGCTTTTGCCTCTGGTAGCTCTTGCATGTGTTATTCCACCAAATTACATTTTCTTTTCACTCACGACACCTGGCTGATTGACAAATCCTGAATTTTAGACATTAGCAAAATAGCTATCTTGGAAAGACTTTATAAGGATTTTTACACTTCAGATTTGCAAATTAGAATATTTTTCCAGGACTGATACTTGATCGCCACCCCTCTAACTTTTCTGCACCAACCGCACATTTCTGTTATGACTGGTGTACTAGTCACATAACAAAGGTTCTAGTGTTCTGTTAAAATACTGTTCTTTTTCCCCTTGATATTGAAACATTATAAGTAACCCTAACTATCAATACCTGGAGACTAATAAACCCATTCCTCTTGGTTTCAAGTTTTCTCAGGTACTCCACCTTTTCAGTAGGACGCATTTCATTAATCTAAGGACTGAGTCCATAATCTCTCTCTAAGGAGAGTCCAAAGACAGAAGTAACGCACTTACTAAAGCAAAATTAATATGAGGAAAAAAAGGTAGAGGTCAGGGCTCCAAACTTATCGTATATGATGGAAAAAAAATGAATTAAAGACTAATGCTTATGACTATGTAATAGTTTGCAATGTTCATTTGGACTTCAGTATGTATATGCATAGATGTTTATCCAATGACTTTTGGCTTACCTGGCGTAATTCTGACAGTCCTTTGAGAATTGCTTGTTGTCTCTCTCTGATTTTAACTACATCGGGATTTAGAAGAGGATCTCTAGTGTGATCAGAGCTAAAAATCTGTCGTGGTGTTTGGTAAGAATCTAAAAATAAATACATATCAAATCAGTTAACAATACTCAAATAAATTTTGTTCTAATTTTGAAGTAGTAGGTTTTCACAGTCAAATACCGCTTAAGTTCCTAAAACCTAAATCTGTATGTAATAATACCAGAGAAGTGCAATCATACTTCAGTAAAGATAAACAAACAAATAAAAAAGGACAGATAAAAGAATTTAAAATTTTGTTGCTTTTTTGATTTTAATTTTTTTTTTTAATACAAAGTATAAATTTGGTTGCATAGGCTTTCTGTACAATGCTGTGACAAACATCGGTTACTGCAGAATTCAGTAAAAACAGATACCAAATTGAACAAAGTGTAGCACTTTGAACTAAATCACTGCAACATTTCTTCTGTTCTACATGAATCAGATCACAGTACATTTCAGTACCATTAAACTGTCGATATTGTGGGTCATGTGTTGAAGGTCTAGTCACTGGTGCATCTGGATCAAGACAATATACTTCATTTGTTCGAACATACGGAATAAACTGTGAAGAGGGAGGTCTTCCACCTTCTGTAACTGGAGGAGGGGAGCTGGAGCTCCTCTGCTGTGTATCTGTCTTTATATTTTTCTCTCTTCTACTGTTGTTGTTGTGCACCAGGAAATTAGAAGTATGTATCTGTTTTTGTTGTACTTGGTGTAATCTGTTCTTAACTGCTGGAACAGGTGGTGAGTCAGACCTGGATGAAACAATTTCAGTGAACATAAAAAAAAACACAAAAGTAAATGTGATTAAGTTTCTTAAACAGTAGGACTGCACTTTTGCTCGGTTACTCTGCTTTTATACCAGCTCTTATTTAGGACTAGCTTGATTTGTTTTCTCTCATGTATTTTTAATAGTAGACAACTAGATGCATCTAAATTCTTTAAAAAATTTAAAATCAGGAAAGAAAAACATGCATATTTCACTATTAATGTGAAATACATTGCATTAATGCATCAATGCAGAGTATTGACATACCTTTCTTCACTCAAATGATTCTTATATAATTGTTCTTCCTAGGAGAAAACCAAGAAAGTCAAAAGTAAAATAAAAAACTCCATATTTTTATATTAAACACTTTCATTTTTCAAAACAAGTTTGTTCTGAAATTCCAGAAGAACTACATGATCTGAGTTCAGGAGAAGGGTATCATCAAAGTCTTGCATTAAAGAGAACTGTAGTATCTATGAACTCAATTTAACTAATTGTAGAAGGACTTATTCCAAATTTCTATGGCAGCTATAAACACAATAAAAAATACTGTATGTACTTTTTCTTGGAAAGCTTATAAACCTGAAAGGTTTAGCCCGAGGCAATGATTATTAAAGGAAAGGTTCTATTTCTAGATACAGTTAGTAGAAGCTTTCTATGTGTATTAACATAGCCTATGCTTCTTATGGTATCATACGACACTTAATTGTCTTAAAAATCTGCTTAAAATTCATTACCCCTTTTCTCAGGAATAGAATGCCTGAACATTTGAACCTTTCAAAAATATAAATGCAAAACTTATTTACCATTAACCATTAAGATTTACTCTTAATCTGATAAAAAGCAACAAACCTGGTTTAACAGATAAATAAATCTTTAAAGACACCTATGTGAACAGCTATGTAATTTCACAAACTTTTTGTTTTATACCCACAGCTTCTGAAATATGTGTATGTAGCCATAATAAATAAATGGCTAAACAGAATTAAAGTGGCTACCTTTTCAACACCAGAATTTTTCTACTGGCATGTGTGAGAAATTGAGGTGTTTATGTATAGACATAAACATAATACACACATAAATACATACATACAAGAGAGAGAGAGCAGACATGAATATATTTGATAGTATTTCCTTTATATGAAAATTGTTTTCTTCCCAGCCACAAGCTATACTGATACATGCTAACTGCAAATGAAGAAGAAAAAAACAACTCCACTAAGGAGCATACATTTTTATGACATTAGAGTACATCCTCAATAGCATAGATTCTTCGCAGAACTAAAAACTGGACAGGTGCTCCTAACCTATTAACCATCACCACAACACAATGACTGGACAGAAAAGTGCAAGTCAGTGATAATCATTCTGTCCCCCACACTACTTTCAAACCAGCTCTCTCTTTCCATAATAAGTCAATCATGATAATAAACTAAAGTGAATATACACTTTGGAAGATTGAAATAACACTAAAAGCTAAGTCACAAAAATCTAGACGGTCTGATCATGATGAACAAAACACTGCTCTAATACTGTTCTTTACACAAAGGGTCGGTAATATGAAAATTCTCAGAGCTTGAGTTACATCCAGGCAGAACTGAGTGAAATAAGTCTTAAAATACTCATTGTTATTAGAGAAAAAATAGTTACCTTTCTGATTCTGTGTCCCTTATTCTTCATATTCATTTCTTCATGAGGTGAAGGAGACCTGTCTGAACAACAACCCTTTTTTTGGCAGAGATTCCCAGGGATATTTCTTTCTACCAGCTGAAGCAGCTCCATTTGTCGTCTTACTTTGTTTTCTTCCCTTT
This sequence comes from Anseranas semipalmata, assembly GCA_013399115.1. NCBI lineage: Eukaryota > Metazoa > Chordata > Aves > Anseriformes > Anseranatidae > Anseranas > Anseranas semipalmata. The sequence continues at coordinate 739,296 of VXAA01003750.1, read as the reverse complement.
GTTTTTGTAGCTGTTTAGGGTATCTTTCTGATGCTGGAATGTATCTTTTCTCAGGCTTGTTTATGTTCCAGTCAGGTCTTTTACCATGTTTTTCTGAAGGTTTAACTTGTCTTTCTTTTCTTGCATATTGTTCATATAGCTCACTGTAGATGCCACCATTTTCTTGTCCTGAAATCTTATTTTTATCTGTATACTGTATTTCTTTCTGGTATTTTTTGCTGTTGGAGGTTTCTTTATATTCTATGGAAATATCAGGCGATCCACAACACATTGTTCTTTCCTCAGCTGAATCAATGTATGCCGAAGTATTATAGTCATCTAAAAAAAATTATATTTTAACTCCAAGTCTAAGCTATTCACAAATGACTTGAATTTTGCCTGCATATCAATCTACCATTATTCACTTTATTCAAAAATTGTTTGATACAGTTTTATGATGTTTTTTATTCTTTTTGATATGGAAGATAGATAGGACCAACACAAGCAAATTCAGTAAGGAGAAAAAAGATTAGAGAACAAAATCAAGTCACTGCAAAAGGAAAATTTAAGCAAAATGAAACTATATTGTCTTGAAATGCAGAATTCAGTTTCTGTATTAGTACTCAGTGGTAAAGAGCAAAACACAGCTACTGTTTAGTTTTTCAGCATGCTGATGGTTTGGTCATAATCACAATGCTACTGTAAGAAACTTACTTTCCTAATCTTTGTCTTCCAATGGAAATATTTTGTTCAATTTTTAAATTACTGAAAATCCAGCTTCTTTCATTACTAAGTGGCATATATAAAAACATTAATTATTTTGTAAATGCTCTGAATTTCTAGTAAAATTTCTACCAGCATTATCAAAAACAAAAATATTATTTTATGCTTAATCAAATAGAAATAAATTAGTCTCTTACCACATCTCAAGTGGTAAGAAGCTAGTAAATTTCTAAATACAAGTATAAAGTGACTGTACATTTCCACTCAATCTGCTCATTGAGACCTCATCTACAACATGAATAAATGCAGACTAAGTTGTTTTTTTGTTTTGTTTGTTTGTTTGTTTTAATAGTGCGATACATAATCAAGATAAAGACCGGCAGGTATTCTATCCAGATAGACCTACAATTCTGTCTGGGTATTTAGCAAGAATTGTAAAAGCTTTTCTAAATGTTTGAATCTAAGCTTTCATTTTCTAATGAGTCTAGTCTTCTAATTCCAGGATTATTGACAGTATTTCTGCTAGTATCTTCAAGGATTCATTAAGGAGCATGTTATGTAAACCTGTGAATATTCATAATGAAGACTACTAAAATATATGTCTAAATGCCTCAATAACTTTAGTCCTGCGTGGCTTGTGACCATGACTCTAAGCCAACGATATACTTCAGACTGGCTAATTTGAATTTGTAACAGGCAGGTAACAACTATATGGTGTATCATTTATTTAGAAGAATATAGTGATATATTGTAATATTCTAACATGACTGTATCTGTCCAAGTATTTCCTTCTAGTTTTATTCCATTCTGAATGACAGTGATTTGGCCGTGTTGCTCAGTTACACAAATACACCGTTCCACTGTCTGTATTTAGGTACACCAGGGTAATTAAATTGAAGGACTGCGTACCTGTCTGTACAGCGGTGTCTTTCCGAGGAGAAGTCTGCTGATCAATGTTACTGTTAATGTCATCAGAAAAATTTTGACTTTGATTTGAAATGGCAGCATTACAATTTTCAAATTCAGTAACACCTAAAAAGAAGCAAGACAGTTTTTTTAATGTAGCAGTGTATATTCCATTTAAACCATGCTACCAAGTTATCAGACTATTGTGGTTTAGAACGCAAAGCAAAAGGTTGAGAACTATGATTCAGATCCTAATACTCTGCCCGTTTCACTGAAAATCAAGTCAACTGTTTTTACGTCTGAATATTCCACATGCATTCCTGATAACAGCCTTGTATTTCTTCCTTAATCTAATGTAGCATTTGAAGCTTACTAAAATTCTTAAATTACTTAAATTTGAAGCTTACTGTATTCACAGTATCAGTTAGCAATGACACTTGTTTGGAAGGCTCTTTAAATAAACTGAAATGAAATTTGATTCCTGAAACAAAGGAGCAATTTCTGACCCTATTACAAATGCAGACTGGCAAAAAAAAGAACACTGACACCTTGCATGCAAACACCAAAGGAATAGGTAAATTGAATACGAAAAGACTGGTACTTGCCACCACCAAGATTCTTCTTAAGTTTTGAAATGTCGTGTCCCTTCTGAGCCAAATCTCGAATGCGCTGTTCTTGTTTTAATCTCTGTGCAAATTCTTGAGCTTTCTGCATTGTCTGATAGAGCTCATTTGTTTTAAGAGTCACAAGTTCCTTTAGAAAAAAAAAGTAAATATGTGATCATTTATTTTGAGAATAGCATTATTTAATCTCTATATAATCCCCAATGTTTACATAAATCATGTCAAAATATATTCTTGTTTTGAGTAAAGCATTTAAAACAAAACCAAAAAAACCCAAGAAAGAACTAGTTGAGTGGATGCAATACCTAACATTTAACTTTTTAATGATAAATTCAGAAGCTCTGCTGTGCAGATGAAAAGCGTTCAATCCTAGGATTAAAGAGCCAGCATCTAGATCCTCAAACTTTTTTGGATATTTAACTCCTTTCTGATAAAGTCATCTTTTCCTAAATGTCATCTGACTTCAGCCATCTATCATTATTGGCTTAATGAAATAAAATAATCCCAAATAACAAATAAATAAATAAATAATCCTTCCTCCTAGATCCACAGAAGGGAGGCAGTGGAAACCTCCATAACAAAGGCAGAACATCCGTAAATATGAGGCTTATATTTTTAAATTCAGTGGGTTCAAGGAGACTGGGCCAAGGAACATCTCCTTTCCAAGCTGTTATTACCCTCTCATACCTATTTTCCACTGCATTTGCTGGTGGAAAGAACAACAGATAGCATGGTATGTTTGGAAGGAGCTGAGCTATTACAAAGAAATATGATTTTTCCTAATTTTTAGCAGTTTATTCTAGCATCTACTGGCAGATGCTATACCGTTCCCTCCAGAAAATGCAGAGAAATCAGGGATCCATAATTCTGCAGGATCTAGAGGAGGCTATGTTTTTAAAAAACAACCTGTTTTATGACATCATAGAATTCTGCAAACACTAATAGCTGCTACCGTGCCAAAAGGGAAATGTATGGCTTTAACCTTCTACAGATTCTTTTGTAAGAAGTTAAGAAGGTATAAAAATGCAAAATTTGTATACAACAAAGGTCAAAATGTTACTCTTGGTTTAATTTTTAAATGAAAGGAGCATGGAAAGCTCAGCAATAGTTACAGAGGTGAAAGTTCTAGAACATAAACTTTTTAAATTACTTTTCCAAAATATATTCTGGAAACTCTTTAATCCAGAGTAAAAACTCATCCAGTTACATAAAGTTCATGATAGTGAAGCATCTTAAAAGCATCACGTTATCAACAACAATAATTGGATCACAGACTTTGAGGTGTGTATTTTTTGTATTTAAAATTTGCATTTAAAATGCATGTTTCTACATTATTTAAAACTACAATTGCATTTTTGCAGTTCTTATTCATTCATCTTCCTGAAAAGGCCCTTGTCCAAAAAAAGAAACTTGCCTTAAACTCGTATGGTGCTATATTAATTGAGGAAACAGATTTTGATTTCAGTTGTCAAAATTTCAGGTAGCACCATTTTGAAGGTAAAGAACTGTTTCCTTCCAAAATAATATTATTATAGACTATGAATTTTGTAGGAGGAAGTCTGATTACCATTTGAAGCTCTGAAGGAGTTTATTCATATCCTGTTGTCTTTCACTGTACTTAAAATAGTATATCAAAGTAATATTTCAAAACAGATTACCTTACAGGTCTTCCCTCTATTCACAATATCTAATTTTACTACTAAACACTAAACAAAAACTAAGCACTGAACAAAACACAAAAAAACCACCTCCTTTTGTTTTTGTTTAAGCATATCTTCTTCAAACTGTTTCTGCATCAGTTCTTTTTCTCGTGCTAGGCGCTGTTCTTCCTCTTGTTCTTCCCATTTTCTCTTCTCTTCCTCTAGTTGTTTCTTCTTCCGCTTTTCTTCTACCTGAGCCATTATTGCTTTCTAGTAATATCATAAAAAAGTAGAATTAAAAGACATAAAATTGAAGGTATTACAATCTATTTACTCATATACTTCCATATATGTGTATAATACTTGGATTTGGAAGAATTAAAAAAAAATCAAGACAATTTATTAGTTTCTGTGACAGTACTAGGGAAAATAGCTGTCTAACAGTTCATTCCACTCACTAAAAAGTATTTCAAACACGGTTTTTCTTTTCATTTCTCAAAAGATAGTTAGTTGCCTTCCCATTTTTAGGGGGGCCAGCCCAGCAAAGCGGTTTGAAGACAAAATGCTCAGAGATGCATGGAAGTCTCTTTTTATGTTTTCAAAAATGGTTTTGTATTGCTTGTAAAGAAATAGTGGTCTATTTTTACCTTATATACTTTGATCTAGCAAGAATAACAGTTTGAGCAGACAGGATCATTACATTTATACTAAGATGTATTTACATTGTACTATAGATATGTTTATATATGATGACAGTGGAGACAAAAAAAAGTGCACACAAAACCTACTAGAGCTCTAAAGACTGTTGTATCTTTTTTGAGGCAAGAGTTCAGTCAAAGAAATACAATCTACTCTGTACAAATATTAAAAGAAAACTGTAGAGTGTGAGTGGAATACTGTTAAACAATTGTAAACATAATCTGAAGCGTAAGAGTCAACTGCCTCACTATTATTAAATTATCATGCTTTATTCATATGACAAAACTACCTTTCATCCATTCTTCTCATTAAAATGGCATTAGACTTTAAAACAGAAATCTACCTGATGTTCTAACTGCTTCTGCCGCCGTCTCTCTCTCTCTTCAATCTGTGCCGGATCCAGGAGAGCTGTCATTGAACGAAGGAAACTACAGACAGCAAAACATGTATATGTTTTTAATCATTAAAAAAGTAAATCCTAAAGCCTTTCTTAATTAGAAGTCGCAGTTAGATTTCAAGTAATATTTTCATATTGAGGTTATCACATTGCATTAATTAATTAATACAATTAATTGTAATAGGTAGGGAAGAAAGTAAGTTTGCAGTAAATTTTATTAATGAACAGTGGAGGCACTTGTGCCTTGCAAAGGTGAAAGAACATGTGATTGTGAAAAAAAGCAAAAGCCAAATGAATAAGATCCAAAGATCAGATTTAAGGTATCTTATTCAAACATTTTTTTAATTTCCAAGGAGGTATCAGAAATGAACTGGCTGGGAAGATGATTATCCTTTCAAAGCCCACTCACCTGGCTTTCTGACTGTGATCCAAAGCACTGTTTTTAGCACCTTTTTCTGCATTTCCCACCTTTGAGGGCATGAGGTTGCCTAAAGCTGCAGGTGAAAAAGGGTGAACAAAAGCAGTCAGCTCCTTAGGGTCAGGTGACAGGCAAAGACTTTCAGGCTGCTTTTTGTACATTCCATTTAAGGGGTGTTGTGCATTAGTATTAAGGTGGTTCTTTAAAGAATCAAAATGCATTGCCCATCTGTCATGCTCTTCAGCCTAAATAAATATGAAGCAACAAAAAATGGAAATGCGCTCAATTACACTGTTTCTTTAAAGCATGGTTAACAGAAGTTAGACAATACACATTTTGTACAACAGGAACATTTCAAAATCTTTGTTACAGAGCTACAATACAGAGTAGTTAATTTCCTAGATGGAAAACAGATCTACTTCTCTTGCTTACCAGTCAGATCAGAAATTATACTGATCAATATACTAGGTCAGCAAAAACATAGTTCTATTATATTTTCAGCAAAAGCAGACAAACAAACAAACAAACAAACCAGAAAACAGAAAGTGAAAAGAAAAAAAAAAACATTAAAAGTAAAAAAAAAAATAAGTTAACATGAAATCAGGCTTTTTGCTACTGCTTTTTCAATTTATATTACTATTCCATTCCATATTTTTTCAAATAGTACTGCAAACTGCTTGATGACTGGTCAGTACCCTGTACACTCTGCCATACTTTCCTCCTTTCATGTACATATTTTCTCTCTAATAACATGAACAAATGGCATGTTTTACACTGGCCCACATTCACCTCCTCCACTTTAATTCTGGACAGTTGCAGAATTATTGTGCTTTGGGCAGAGATATCACTCTATAACTTCCTATTTTCAGCTTGACATGCCTATTGTAAAATAAGCCTTCTTTCAGAATCTCTTCCACCCATACCAGCCATCATTTTCAATTAAACACAAGAATCCTATCCTAGCAAAGTACCTGAAACTTCTGTAGAGGTGACATATTGGCTTTTTAAGTCTCCCTTCTGTACCACCTGGGCTTATGTTTTTGGCTCCATGTTGGCAGCTGGACATTTTAATATTTCATTAATAGATGATTTTTACCTAAGGCACCTTTGCTTTTGCTGTAGGTACTGAGAAAATTTTTTCTTCTGAGTAAAAGAAGATTTGTTTCTCTGGAAGGACTGGAGAATGGCTATCTCAAAATTTGCATTCTGCAGAAAAGAAACTAATGTAATCATTTAAAGCTTTCTGGAAGTCCTTTCCTTAAACAATAAACCTCCCTTCTTTATGAAAAGTTTTATATCTATTTAAAAAGAAGCAAGAAAAATCATAGTCCAAATAATAGTAAGGATCCAAATTATTCTTTCTTCTGTTCCCTAAGTTTTGTCTTTCCTTTGAAGACATTGATGTGGAAGCATATCAGAGTAGCTGGAAAATCTATTTTATTCTTAGGTAAGTCTGTGGTACAATATGCAGAAAGGTTCAGAGTGTAACATAAGATCTGAAAAAGAAGATGTTGAAGAAAACAAGATTAAGTGCACATAGCTTCCTTTCAAAAGAGGCTGGAAGTGAGATTACTGTCAGGTTGGTAACTGCAGCCATCTCCCCATAGCACAGCTATCGAATTAACAAGCTGTGCTTGTTAATTCCCCATAGCACAGCTGTCGAAACAAGGCAGCTAATGCAGGAACCTTTCACAGCTGTGTTGCCTTCACAGTTATAAAGCTCAATTTGCAAGGGAAATTCAATTCCTTCAACAGCTCAGGAAATAAAAAAAAAATTGTGTGGCATGTAAGTATGTAACCAACCTTAAAAGAAGGTTTTTTTTTTTTTTTTTTTTAATTTGGAGGTGGATAGGAAAGCTCTCTTCTAGTATTATGAACTATAGAATTGAAATGATGAATTTCTGACCAGAAGTTGTATAGTTACTGTATTAAATGCTTCAGTTGAGAGTAAAAACTGTAGTCTTTTAGTACAGAAGGCTGTAGATTATGAACACTCATATCAGGCAAGTTTTGGTAACTGGTTCTTGTTCACTAATAATACAAAGCATAGTGAATGTATTTCATACATGGTAAGAGATATAATCCAGGGTTAAAGCTATGTACGGTAATTTGGAAATCTGGATTCTAGCAATAGTAAAATGTTTCTTAATTTCAAAAGACAAATGAAGAGACTTTAGAAGAGCATGTTAGTATTGGTCTGTATAAGAATACAGAATGTTTCACTGAGCTTAAAATCAATAATAAGATAGAAATAGTAAAACAGTAAAGGAAATAAGTCGTCTTCCATATAAAGAACCTTCAGGGGACAAAAAGCATTGCCCAAAACAGCCAATTATACAGCATTAAGTCTCTTCACATATTTGACCTGCAAAGCAATTATATTGGCCACAGTCTCCTTCGAGATCCAGTATAAAAGACCTACGTTCAACAGCCTGGAAAAACTGAAGGATAAAAAAGGTAGGGCTATTTTCTTCAATCCTTTTGAGAGTAGAAGTGTTTAAGAAGCTTCATAAGCATGTACATGTGTGTATACAGCTGTATTAAAATAGTATTTCCAGAAACAAGATCTGAACACCACTGTCGTTGTCTCAAACTATACTTTTCATTTTTTCTCATCTCTTTTCATAATCTACAAGAAATTTCTTTTTGTAAAGCATCTCACTAGTGTCTTTACAAGACCTTCCAGCCCCTGGTGCTTTCAAACCATGAAGGGGGTGAAGGTTGGAGGGAGGTATAGTAATACCATTGTTTTAATCTCCACAGCAAGTTCTCATCAAACTAGACACACTGTCCTCTGCCACCAAAATACCAGAACAGCTACTGGCTGAGTAGACTGTTCTGTGAACTTATGATGAAAAACTGGACGTGCTGCATTTAATTACATCTCTGTCACTGGTTCATTAGGTCTAAGATTTCATCTTGTATTTCTTAGAATAAAAATTGAAATAAAAGCTTTTCTTGTTCTAAAAAGTCCCTCTAAACCACAAATATCTTTGATAAATTCAGTTTTTCCTCCATTTTTCGTAGCTTAGCTTCTTCCTTCTGTTTGTCCAGCTCTTCAAGCCACTTCTTCTGTTGCTCATGCTCCAAAGAACTAAATGGTTGTTCCTGTGGCACAGCTTCCTGAAATATGATAAATGCTAGTCTATTACTTGTAGCAAAAATTCAGTACCTTGTCTAGCCACATAATAAAGACTTGGCAGAAAGCTGTGTCTTCAGTTGCTAGGCAGAACTGGGCTGTTCTCTTGCAAACAATGAATGTAAGTTTGTAAATGTACTGTCTGACTGCTCCATAAAAATGCTTCAGTTGTTAGAAAGATGCTAAACAAGCCAGTTATTGAATCTTACTCTAACTTGAACCATCAGTCTCTCCAAACAACCTGACTTACATAAATCATGAATAAAAATCCCTTCCTTCTTCCTTATTGCTATAGTTCACTACTCAATCTACGCTCCAGGTAGGTTCAGCACCATGATCATTAGATCGGATTAGTAGTAAACTGACTCAAGAAAATTCTCGATACCATATTCATTCTTCTCTTCCTGCTTATTAATGGATGTCCATATTATTTAATAAAGTGATACTCCGGTGGCACTGAGAGTTTTTAATGCTGACAAAAAACACTCTTCTGTGAGTGTCTACTCAAAAACAACTTCTTGAACCTTCTTGCATCAATACATTTTTTTTCTTTATTTCTGATAGGTTCCCACTTCTATATTTCTTTAACATATGCTTAAAAGCTAAACACTTCAACTAATACCTCTAGTTATTGTTCGTTGTCTCAGCCTTTAATATACTCAGTCTTCAAAGCATCAGTATTTTCATAAACATTCACTCGATGCTCTAGGTAGAGCAGAAAGGTCTACTGAATTACTCTGGTATAAAAGAACTACTGAAGCTTTACATCTGTTCTCAGTAAATAAGGGAAGAAAAAAAAAAAACTTGCATGCAATATAAAATCTTACCCCTAAAACAAATGCTGTGCAATTGACAACCAGTAAGTCAGAAGAACTGAAATTAGAAGATTACCCAGCTAGACTTGAAACATTCAGTGGAACTTCACTAACCTCTGCAGTTAAAATAGTTGTACAGACATAGTTTTTCTGCAGTAGTAATAACCGAGTCAGCTAGAAACATTGTCTGCAAGTAAACTGACTGCTTGTTTAAGACTTCATTTATTTAGCACTATTTTTTTTATTAAATAGCCTTTAATGTATATTAAACAAGTAAATCATTTTTTCTAGAAGCTGCTAGACATTAGAACTTCAGCCAAAAACTATAATTAAGAATTTCGTATCCAGTATTTCTTACTTATGTACATTGAAACAAACTCTTATGGGGGCAGGGTGATAACTTTTCTAGGAATGCTGAACATGCCACAAAAGACATTTGCTTTTACTATAATAACTGACAGCAGATACAAACCTAACCTGTTTGACAGCAATCAATTTCACTTGAGAAGCAGTCTCCTCCGAGAGTAATGTTTATCTGACACAGCATTCTCAGAGTGATAGCTGACTTTTTGAAAGGCAGGTTAGAGTAAAAGTCAAAATGCAAAAAGTATTATGCAAGCAATTAAGTATTTTGGAGAGCTAATGAACAATGCAAATAATTATATAACCATTTGAGATTATTCCTCAAAATAGAGCTGGAAAATATTCATACCTTTTAGTTAGTAATCAACATGGAAAGACAGGAACAGACTGTTCAGGATATAAAGATCTTAATTTGTAAAACAACAAATTGGAGCAATAGGTAAGTCTGATAGAGGGAGTTGCAGCACTTCATGCTACCAAAGAGCTTAAACAAATCACCGAAATTTGATTCTGCTTCCAGTTAACACTGGATCCATACAGAAAAGAAAATCTTGTATGAATTAAAAGTTGAACAGTTCTGGAACAGTGCAGTGGAAACCGTATGCTCTTTAGTGTTTATTGATAGCTTTACCTTATCTGGGTCAGTTGTTTCCATTTTCTCTGTATGGGTTTTATCACTGCCAGATTTTGCCCAGAAATAACCCACCTCTCCTTCCAAAGTTTCTTTCAGTTTCTTCTTCAGTTCTACCTGTTCATCTTCAGGAAGGGCCGTGAGGGGGGAAAATGCACAAAACTTTGGTAAGAATTCCTAATACAGACATGTAGATGCATTTATTAAAATAAATAAATAATGATAAAAAAGACACACCTGCTCTACAATTTTGATTGTAAAATGGACTACAAGATTAGGTCAGTGTTGCATGATCTATCAGTTTAAACATGATTTTGCTCTTAAGAGGATGGCTGCTGAGCCTCTGCCCAGAGGTGTGGAGGTAACAGGGGAATCTCTGAAAAGACTACAGAACACTGAAGGCTTAACAATGAGGAGGAGAGGGAAAACTAACAGAAATAATTTAGAACATCAGTTCTCTCCATTTTGATTGAGACTAATGACAGAAGATTACTCTATAGTTGCACTGGATTAATAATATTAAATGCAAGCTACTGACAATGCAGAATTAAACCCTGAAACCAGATAGTCTACATCCAAGTTGAAAACAAAACAAAACATTCCTGTATATCAATCATAAAAAGCTTAATGTGTTACAGCCTTTGCTACTGTGTTAAACACTCTCGATTTTCTACAGAGATTCTATTCCCTTTGGTTAGGGATGGGGCAGGGCTGCAAACTATTTCAAGGTCTAATTGCAACTTGTATTCAGTCATGCTTGTAGGTAAGGCAACACTTTTCCCTTAAAAGAAACAAACTTATTTGTTAATGATAATGGCTATCAAGGAGTGAAAGAATGTGACCAAATCAGTAGCCAGTAACTCTTGCAATATGAAGCATAAACAAGTATACTTATTTGTGAGAATATTTATTTGGTTCAGAAGCATTTTTTTTTTTTTTGCAAGAAGTTATAGATTTTTCTTTACACAGATTATTTTTAAATTCAAAATTGTTAATCTGTCCTGGAGATTAATAAAAGTACATAACTTCCAAATTTGTAGCAATTGCATTAAGTAAATTTACAGAAGCATAAGGAATGCAACATTTCTCAGCATCTTGAGTGTAATAAACTGATCAAAATATAAATAGTGTGTATTATAAGTACCTAATTCCTTCTTCCATTGAGTCTTTTTTAATTCTAATAATGCCTTTTCCCCTTCTCTTTCACCCAAGGTACTAAACATGTCAGCAGGTTTCCATGACTCCTTTCTAGATAGAGAAAAGAGGGTGGAAGAAAAAAATTACAAAAAAAAAGCTAATCTGTTAATTTTAAAGGTAACTTTTAAATTAGTATTTATATAGACTCTTACTTTAAGAATTACAATGTGAATCATTACTGGAGACACAATTTTTGTAGACAATAACACAGATTTACATACATAACTTTCTGTCCTGGTTGTGGATATGATTCTTGTTTCCTGCTTGAATTAGAGTTAGCTTCATCTGGAACACATGAAACTTCACAAGCTTTTCGGAGCAATGTTATGTTTTCCTCTGACTCATTAGCAGCTGTAGTGGAATACACACACATGTATATATAAATATATACACATAGGTAAAGTATACATGTTCACTAAACACTTTTCAACATTTACTACTTTAAAAACAGAAGAAACTTACAAACTCAACATTATTTAGCAAAACTGTTTTCAGCCTTGCTTGTACGGCTAAGGCACGTAAGTTAAAACTTCACAGGGTATTTTTAGAATGCTAGACTATAGCTAGACTATTTTTATAGACTATAATAAATGCTTATATTTGGCAAAGAGCTCAGACTTTTGTATTTAGTAAAAGTAATTACTTTTTTGTAATTACTCAATTTCAATGTTTCTTGTTTGTGCTGACAAAGAGCTGACTTCTTCCATAGGTCCACAAATAGGAGTAAAGATGTAACACAAGAAGATACACAATAGTTCTCATGCTTGTCAGTATAAGAACTGCAAAACAAATACTACTCAAAAGCAGTATTACAGCTAGGCAAAAAGATGCATGTACATCTTGGGGCCAGAAGAAAATGTCACTACTGTTCTTGAGATCTTGAGATACACAGCAATACCTGAACTTTTCACACAACCAGAAAGGCCTTTTTTTTTTTTTTTTTTCCAAACTCCTAATGGTAATAGTACAGTGCCGTTCTACTATGTATTTTTTTCCTCATTGTAAAGTATTTCATTTCAGCATGAAATGTTGGCAGAGTTGTTTGCTTGCTTTCTCTGCAAAGTACTAGAATACTATCAAGCAATTCCTAGTTTTTACTGTTAAAATTAACAAACGTTTAGTTCCCAACAGTAACAGGCAATTTCACATCTGCAGTAGCAAACAGTATTTTGTTTGAGACCATTAGAGTAACATATCTGCAGCCTGCAAATAAACTTGAATTATGAACTCAAAGTTAAGCTTTCACATTTTGCTCTGTTTCCATGAAACTAACTTCAACTATCTGTATGAAAATTGCACTTTTGCAGCAAGATGCATCTTACCCACTTCCTCTTGCTTTTCATTATGATTCTCAGAGATGCTTCTAGTTCCTTCTTTTACAGTCATCAAAATCTGCTGAAGCTGTTCTTGTGTTAAACATACCAAACTTCTTAGGTCTTCAGCTGATATATGTGGACTTTGAGGTCTCTGTTTACTTTTTTTAACATTAAGATTCTCTGACTCAGGCTTCCAGTTTGTGTTATCTCTTTGAAAATTCAAAGAGTGATCTTTAGTTGTGGCTTCATTTGAGTAAGGTTTAGTTACTTGCAGTTTTTCACCTTTTGACATTGATAAGCTTGATTCACTCCTTGGTTTTGTTAAGTTTTCTTGCTTGATACAGGCATTTTGTGTTGACCTCAGAATATGCCCAGTATGCCTTATTCTCAATCCCTGTTTAGGGACTCTGGCTTTATTACCCATCTGCTTAAAAAGAAAAAAGAGAAAACGTAAGATTTCACCGTATATTAAATAAGTTAAGGAAATAAATTCTTATGAGCAACAAACAAAAAGAAGACTTGAGCAACAGGTAAAAGTGTCATTTTTCCTCTGTTCCATCAATAGAAACTAACTCCATATAAACTAGTGAAATATCTTTGAGTGCTAGGAATACCTTAAAAGAGAATACAGCACCTAAATTTGAGTATTTGAAGATGACATGAAAAATAACTTTATTATGTGATTTATAATAACATTTAAAAGAATTCATAAACATTCAAATCTTCTTTTGTATTTCTGAAGCATAGCTTCAAACAGGTGTATCTCTTCATATAGCCAGTACTATTTCAATCTTGGTTCTTCCATTCTGTAATAGTGTTACCCTTTCCAGGGTCCTTGATGTACACTTGTAACTATTTCATAGGTACTGAGATCTTTATCTGCTTTCTTTGGTTTCCCTAACTCACTGCATTCCAGTTTACTCAGACAGAGACAACCTATTTGACAACACTGGGACTAAAACAAATTTCAGATCTCATTTACCAGAATCCCTTTAAAGTCTCTGAAAGTTCCAACTGGGATGACTTCCTGCATGGTTGTAACTGCTTGGTAAACTAAACTAAAGCATTTTGCAAAGGTAAAAGTAGTCATAGAACTTAAAATTCAACCTTGTGTTGATGTTTTGTTGTTGTTGAACTTTTTTAAGTTCAGATTGGATATTAGGAAAAGGTTCTACACTGAGAGAGTGGTCAGGCACCCCAGGGAAGTGGTCATGGCACCATGCCTGCTGGAGTTTAAGAACTGTTTGGACAACGCTCTCAGACACATAGTCTGATTTTTAGGTAGTCCTGTGTGGAGCCAGGAATTGGACTCAATAATCCTTTTGGGTCCCTCCCAACTCAAGATGTTCTCTGATTCTTTTTTATAGCTATTAGGAACCTCAGAAATACACATTTTTTTCATAAACTTGACTGATTACAGATATTGAGACACTTCAAATGTGTTCTCAAATTGCTGTTAACAAATTGACTAATATAATGTATGAGGTAATCAAAAAGTAATTTCTTCACTTACCTTCATTGCAGGCTTTGATTTATCTTTTGGGAAACAAACACAAACATGTGAAAGCAGTATTTAACAGCAACTTTCTCCTGAAAAACAGATCTTAAGAAATTCATGAACTATTACATTCATCTGATGTTTTGTAAGGCAGGGTGAAGTACTTTCCCAGTAACATTTTTCCCAGTTATTTATTTTTTTTTTATTTCAGGATGTACACTTCAAAAGTATTTTGGAAAACAAAACAAAAAACCTATCTAGATATATTTCAGTATCTATTTTCAGTTGTATATAGAACTACTGTACCAGTCTGATCCTCCCCTGCTACTCATTCTATTTCTCAGAGAGCCCAGAGGTAATGGCTTATTTTTTAATTGTTTATTAATCATGATTTTTCAGTTTGCTTTCTGTCACATCTTTCCAGGATAGTCCACGCATACAGCCCCATCTTACTACATGATGTTATGTGTCTCCATCACTGACAGCCTAAAGAAATAATACTTGCATAATCACCCCATGCATTATTGTTCCCCCTACCAATGTCCTGAAGTACACATACTCTTCAGTCTTTTAAGCCAAATTCTGCATTAGAGGTAGTGGTCACAAAAATATTAAGTACTATGTTTAATATAATACTTAATAAAGAAATGTTATAATACTGATTAATAGCGGGAATGTGGTACTCAACACAAGAAATCTTACGTGGGTAATGGGAAAGGGGGGAGAAAACAGTAGGGATGATATTTTAGAGGAACAAATCTGTGAAAACAAGGCTGCTTCAGTTGCACTATGCAATTATTGCTCTGGCAGTGGTTGTCACACATCTTGCACTGGTAGCTCCTATACTTTTTTTTGCATTGGAGAACAAAACATCCTATGTCTCCTGTAGAGACATTCATTAAATCATGAATCATCTTGAAGTTTCCGTAGTAAGAGTGTTTTGGGGTTGTGTTTCCTCACTGGGCTCTCAAGCATTCAACCTTCATCTGAGTAGGTAAAAGTCACTTTTTGATTTGCTGCCTACTCAGAAATTAAGTATGGTGGGATTCTACATGCTGTATGAATCTAACCTCTCTGTGGAAAGGAGAAAGAAACATAAATAGGTTCCTGGCCATGACCACCAGAAGATATATAATGGGGAACTCCGAAGTGCTTATGGGCTTTTTTTTTCCCTGCCTTGTGTAAAAAAAAAAACAAAAAACACCATTTCAAGTAGCAGCTTAAGCAACTACAGGATAATCCAAGTTAAGACCCTAAAGCTACAGGCACTAATTTGACACTGCAGAAAACCAAAATTCACAGGTAATACAATTTGATGCAATTTTGACAGAATTCAATTCAAGGAAGTGCTGTGTAAACAACATAACTTGTTAATTCCTGGAGAAGACTGCTTCTTCAAGGCCAGTTCAGAGTCAAAGGCAATGCTTTATCTTAGAGCACTCTGAATAGGGCCAGTGAACATTCCACAAATGATGCTAGCTACGTTTGAAGTAAGTGAAAGCTGTAGCACTGCTGTTTCAGAGGTGTTGCAAGGTTTTGTCTCCAGTAGACTGGTATTCCTTGTTGACTAATGCCTCGTTTGACAGCAGAAAATGGAAAATAATTTGGAGGGCATTAAATAGAGAATTCCTATATCCTGACTACTATGAAGAATAGGTAGAGATAGTGATTTTGTGCTTGTATATAAACACGTCTGATAAGTTTTAATAAACTCTAGGTTTTTGGAAAGGAATAAAGGAAAGAGTTTTTGATTTAATTGCGAACATATGAGATACTTTTTTTTTCCTAGTGTGGTAGTAATGAGACCTAGCCTAAATAAACTGCTTATTGAAAGTGATAAACCTCAACTGCCAGACACTAAAACTACTTTAAATTCACAAGTGTGATATGATATAATTGTGTGAATTAAGCAGGGAGTTAAGCTCCTTTTTCCTTGGTAATAAGGTGCTACTAAGTTGCAGACATTCTCTGGTTACATCAGTCAATATATAATAGTACTTAACATTTTGTGAAGGGAGAGACAAGCTGTAAACTGTCAAGACTATTTGCCAGCTGTTCACCTCTTGACAGACTACTTAAAAGTTCAGTATCAACCTAGACCAGTGACAAGAGGACTGGTTAATAACAATACACAAATATTCTTCTTTAATCTGAATGATATTTCAATAAAACTGTGGTTCATGCTGCTTGGATCTTAGGTTAAACTTCAAGAAGCTTTAAAGATTATTTCAGATAAATGATTGAAAAAATACCAGAAGAAGCTAAAATTAGCCTAGGCTTTCCATCCAACACTTCAGTTTCAAGCTTCAGTCCATCTCTGCAAAATGAGAGAGAGAGAGAAATCTGAACTATTAAGTAATAAGGTAATGGTAAGATCTTTACATTAATAACAAAGACATCTGTACTCAATTATAACACTGTATTTACTGTTGGTCCAGATGGACTTTTATACTGCAGCTTTATGTTTGTGAGAAGTTCTTTAATACAAAGAAAACAGGTCATGAAAAGGATACATTTTTATTATTGATACTGTAAAGTTTGAATTAGCATGTTACAAAGTCAGTCTTCACAGTGAAGGTGCCACTCTATGTTGTGTACTACAAAAAATGCTAAACACATCTCCCTGGATTCCAGCACTGCTCATAACAAGAGCTTGTATTCTAAAAAGTCTTCAGTTATTGCTTCCGTGCAAAATAGTCCAAAATTTTGAAGTAGAACAAATGTTACCATAAGGGTTTATAAAGACAAAAAGAAAGTTGGAAATGTCTAGCTATGAGTATAAAGTACCCAATGCTTTTCCTTCTTCCATGTAATAAAGAAAATCTATCAACGTCATTCTCGGTGTGCTCAAAATAAAGCTTATGTTCAAATTGCCTTTAGAAAAAGAATCGCACGCAACTTTCTAATTAGCAGCCTTCTGATTAACACAGCCAAGGTGCCTCAAGCTGTAACTCCAGACGTCCGAAGCGCAGGTGGCAGCCGAGCCCAGCCCCTGGTCGCGGTTGCAGCCGCCGCAGTGCCGGTGGGGCAGGGCTGCAGGAGCCCCGCGGGTCCGGCGCAGGCCCCCGGGAGCGGGGCCGCTCCCCCCCCTCCCCCCCCCCGCTCCTTGCTCGCGTACCGCGGGGCCTCCCGGGCTGGAGCGAACGCAGCGGGCTCGTCCGAAAGCTCCGCGCGGCTCGGTAGCCGCCCGGCTTTGTCACGAGGATCGCTCCCGCTCGGCACCGGGCACCTTAAGGCGGGGAGGGGCTCCCGCTACGAGCCCCGCGGGGCCC
>VXAA01003750.1:693397-721657 GCA_013399115.1 Anseranas semipalmata | reverse complement strand
CAGGTTCATGGCTCGGCCGGGCCGCGAGCGGGGCGGCGGAGGCTGAGGAGACGCTCGGCAGCAGCGCGCGCCGCCCGCTCTGTGCGCGGCGGTTGCCAGCCCCGCGTAAGGAGACGGCAGGCGATAGGTTTTCCGCGGCGCTGCAGCTTCGCCAATGGGCTCCTCGCGCACTGCGGGGTCCGCCGGAGCGGGGCCTTATGGGGGATGGAGTCCTGCCCCGGGGGCCGCCAGCGGCCTTGCCCGGGTGCAGCGCGGCTCAGCAGGATTATCCCCGGCGCTCCAGCGGCTGCGGAGGGAGGAGGAGGGAAAAAAGGGGACGGCGCGAGGGAGGGAGGGGGGGATGGAGATGGGTGCGCTGCAGCGGTAGGCGGCAGCCCTGGTCCTGTGGCCTCCGAACCGGCTCCTGTCTGCGGGGCGGCCGCTTTTCCTGGGGCGGCGGCTGCTTGCCGCTCGCTCGGGGTGCCCAGGTGAGCGCCGGGCTCCTCGCAGGGCGCTTCCCGCCCTTCGCGGTCGCTGCCTCTAACGGGAGGTTCCGTTCAGCGCGCTCCTGCGGACCGGCTTTACTTCGGGCTGCTCACGCGGTGTCTGCCTGGCAGCCCCCCGGTGCTCGGGGTACCCGGCGGTGCTTCCCGGCCCCGGGTGGCGGGGGGTGCGCGTAGCCCCCTTCGCGGGGGTCCTGAGAAGCGCTGTGGGAGCGGAGCCTGTCGTTTCGTTGGGATGGCTGCTTGAGTAACGAGACTTACACGTGCGAATTCAAGGAACCCACGTTTTTATGGTTTGCTAACCCGAAGGCTTGTCTTCAGTAGTGTTGTTCTAGATGTAGTTCGTGTTGCCTGGCCAAAGATACCATACGCAGGGGTGGATCCAGTAGTGCTTACTCCAGCTGATGATAATTTAAGGTTGACCTTTTTAAGCCTACAAAAGAAAACAAATAAGCAATAACAGAGAAACAGATCCAAAAAAGCTGAATTTCATGTTTACACAAAAGCTGCTCTCTGGCATAGGATCTGAACTGCTTTGTTTGTCTTTATGTAAAGTTGTCAGTCATTGGACAAAGTCTTGTATTTTTTTTCTAATATGACTTCCTAGCTCTTTATATGGTATTATTAATTAATGCATTAGCTAATGAGTCTTTTAAACTTTCATTTAGGGACTAGAACAAAGGAGGAACAGATAACAAAACCTGGAATTTTTCTCAGTAGTGCACTACATATGAAGTCCTATGAAGTAGAGAACATACAGAATATTATGTTGATAATACTGCTGCCAGTTTTGGCTGCCTTATAGCAGTCTCGCTGAATCTCCTGCTTTCTGAATCTCCCTGAGATGTTAGCAAGAATGACTTCTAAACATGAATTTGACTAGCTGATATTTTTTAGGATCATCATTAAGTCCAGGATAGAAAATTTGATAGAAATGAGACAAAACCAAAGAACACATGCTTCTTGTTAAAGTCCATTGAACAATGTTCTCCCACAATAACATTGAAATAGGATTTATACATCAAGAAGGGCATTGTCTGCTTAATTGGGATTGAAAACATTTCAAACAGGCACCATGTGTCTCCTTGTATACTGTTTAAAGAACTTTAGGAGTGCTTCATATAGCAACTCTTTTATTTTATTACTAACCATAACCCATAAATATTGCTTTAAGCTGTATTCTTTTAATTAATGTAATTTCATTCTCTTATTTAAAGTAGTACTAGTGGTTTGTTTACTTTTTTTTTTTCCAGACAGTTGAGTTAGTATTCATATTTCTAACCTTTCAGTGTACATCTTTTAGTCTTTTCTGGTTTTGGGGATTGCTGTTGGTATTCATAAACCCTTCTAATGAATTTAACAGTGTTTACATACCAATTAACTTTATGTTCTGTTTAGCTTCCTCAAAACACTCAAAATAAGGTGTTAAATAAAACTTAACCTTACTCTACTTCTTGCACCATCCCACTCCTCCCAAAGCTTAATTCATTGAAATGTAGCATCGCTGTAGAGAGCTGAAGTCCTAGTTTTCTGTAGACAATCACCTCTTTGCTACAGGAGAAAAAGACTGAATTATTTTCTTCTTTTTAGTCAGTTTTGAGCTGCACAATTGCTCTCAAAACATTACAGTTTGGAGACATCACACATAAGTGTTTTCTCATTTTCATGAATTGTATCTCCCTGATTTCATCCCAGCCATATGTCTTGGGTCACTATGGGGTGAGAGATGCAAGAGAATGTTGTTTCATGATGGGCAGGGCTGACTAGCTATGCAGGCTTCACTAGTAGTTTCCTTGTCACTCATCTCATTTTTTCCTGCACCATTCATAGCCAAGTGAAAAAAGGGAGACTAGGCTTTAAGTAATTCTTCATGGTTTTAAAATTTATTTTTCATCTACTTATGTGCTTTACACTAGATTTCCCACATTAGTGGATTTCTATTATACATGCAGCATTTTAAATAATATAGTCAAACAGAATTGCCCCCTGATTTCTGTTTGAGACAGCAGGTGGCAATATAGTTTCAAGCATCTCTGCAAAAGTTTAACTTTGTCATACAGAAAATCACCTTAGACTCAAAAACACTTTTCTTTTTCTCCTGAAATAACAATGAGTTTCACAGTCCTTTAAGATCTTTACGTTTTTTAATATTTTGTAAATAAAACATCAGTGTTTTGCTAGACAAATGTGAAAACAGATTCTTTCAAAAAGCTTGCAGTCCAAAGCTCTAAACATAGTTGATCAAATGCTGCTATTTGAAGCTTTACCTAAAATTAGTTTTTAAATTACGTATCTACCAATCTACTCTATAACCAGCTCTTAAAACCACACGGTGGTAGTGTTATGGGAGAGGAGAATGCTTTCAAAGTAACAATAATCTTCTCCTCTAAGTTCTGTATTTAATACTGTTTGTAAATGAATATACATGAACTATTACAAAGAATTCATGCAGTACAGTATATTATAGGAAGAGTGTAATACAATAGTACTACTATATTACTATTCAGTTTTGATAGTGGCAGAAAACTGTAAATGTGATCACCTTTTTGTTTAGGTCATATCAGCTTTACAGTAAACATACAGAATCAAGAGTTAATCACCTGCTAAACTTCAGCAAAACTGTGGTTTGGTAAAACATTTATTTATTTTATTTATTTTTGTTATCATAAACAAAAAAGTTTTTTATATATTTACATATTTAAATATTTACATTCTCCCCTTGGATAGACATTTCATTCTGAAATCAATGTGCACATGTGTACCATGAGGTAGAAATTAGGTTCCATTTTTTTCCTCATTATACAGAACTTGAACCTGTACACTGTTCTGTAAGATTCAAATGGGGAAAAAAAAAACAGTATGATTAATTTTTGTAATTTTATTTACTGATTCTTATCTGCAAAATTTCATGTGAATGTTGGAATCCAACATAATGGGCATGATAGGAGTTGATGTGAAATATCTGAAGAAATTTAAAGGTTATGTTTCCTATTACTGCTTGTCCCAAAACATTATTTAAAGTGCATATGTTTTTAGGAAGGAGAATACAGGAGATAATTCTAGTTTCTATAATGCAAGGACTGTTGGAATACTTGTGGGAAAAGAATTACCAGACTGTATTTCATTTCCTGATAAATTAATCAGCAGCATTCCCAAGTCCTTGACTTATCATTCAGGAGATCTGGATAAAAATGCTTTTGGGCTACATGCATCTCGCTGAAGGATCATGAAACACTATACAAAGCACTTCAATCACTCATTAATTAAACTTTCTAGTAGCCCATATAAGCAAGGTAAGAGATTTCAGTGGGAGGCAGGTGTTGTCAGAGTCCCATCAGGTGTCTGTCTTGATCTCCAGGCACATAAATACCATTAATATCTGGTCTTAAGTGACTTAAAAGCACAAGTCCCATTGATTTTTTTTTTCAATCACATACTCATGAAAACTCCACTCTGAATTGTTGTTCTTGGTTTCTAGATGGATTGGCACAATGATTAAATTCAACATCATTACTGATAGCTTTTGGAAGCTAGAAAAAAGGGGTTTTGGCCTGGGATTAGAGCTAGTAAATGCAATTACAATACAAATTGAGAGGGTCCCCCAAGAATACATTTCGTCGGAGCTTGCATACAGAATGTAGCCAGATTTGTATTTGGCATTGATGCTGCATAGGAGACTACTTTCAAAATAGTTGAATATACTACCAGTGTGGCTTGAATCCATTAATTTGTGTGTTTTTGTTTTTTTTTTTTTAAATGCTGGGGGGAAGGGATTCTCAAACCTTTTCAGAATGGGAGCCGTAACATTTGTAGAAAGTGTATTCTTTTACCCTACAGTGGTCAACAGAGATCATCCTCCTTCCTCTTAATATTTATATGTATTTTCTCTGGGATATCTAGCCATTGCTGATTCAGTAAAGTAAGTTAGGAATGTCCTTAAGGTCTATTTAATTATTCTTAATGAAATTCAGCAGCTTGAACTATAGAAAAACTGTGTGCACATGTGAGCAACAAATGCCTGTCAAGTGCTCTACAGATCAGCATTGAAACTAAGATCACTGCTGAAGAACAGCAGCCCTCAAAGTATGAAGATGTCTTACATGCTACTGGACAGGTTCAAATTCATATTTAGTCTTCAGGTCTTCAGAAGTTAAGTGGAAAATACAAATAGTTTTGTCCTTGCTTCCAATACAATGTAGGGAACATAAATGCAAATTTTTAGACTTGTTTTCTTAATTGGTTTTTGCAAAAGCAAAAAAGATAGAGAGTAACTATCAACTTTCTGCAATCAAATGCCAGCATGAGATGGTGTTAATCTTTAGCTAGCATACTTGACAATTAATGAAGTGAATGTATGAACTGTATGCCAAATAAACTGGCTGCTGAAATCAAACAAAATATTTCAAGAAAATCAGTTACTTTCTGGCACTGCAATTGATAACAGGATTGCATGTTCTGATTTTAAAACAGTATTCTGAACAGGAGCTTACGTGATGTCCATAAATTAGAGTTGATATTTGATATAATCGGCTACTACACACTAAGAAGTTCTTAAACACAAGAATATTTCTTTAAAATGTTCCTATGTAGCAGAGGAGTGCAGTTCCTGAAACCTGTGAAGTACTTTTATTATCAAGAAATATGCACAGCGTTTATACCATACTTCTGTTCTCTGCGTGAGTGTTACACATTTCTTCCCTTCATATTTATGGATTTAATTGATACATTTGAAATTGTCTTAATAGGCATTGTCTTTTTACAGTTTCTTACCTTGGAATGAATATTATGTGGAAGACTTGTACTTTTATGTTTTGAAATACACACAGTATAGACTACCAAGAAGCATATTAAGAACGTAAGGAAACTATGTTCTTATTGCGCATGCATTACTGAAAAACATTGAAGTGAGAAGATAGACTCAGGAGTAACCACTTGAATTTATGTAAGTTGAAGCCTGCAGTAGTCTCTTCCTTTTGTAACCTTCAACTACATTAATTTGATTGGGTTGTAGCAAAATTCACAGGTGGCAAAAAAGGCTGTTGCTCTGGTGGAGCTGCACTGTTTCAGAACAACAGTGAATCTTATTTTCCTATTGAGATGAGCTCCTCAGTTAGCTTCTTGGGCTTTATAGCATTTGCCATAAGTATTTGTCAAGTATTTCCTATATTCAGGTATTTCATGGGCAACAATGAATATTAACCTTTGCATGCACCATTGTTTGTAGGAGTTGTTCAGAGATTGCATATTTAACTGAATATTCCAACAGCCTCTTTAGGGAAAAAAATACTTTTTCTGGAGTGAGTCTTGCTTCAAAAAGCCAACTGTACTTGCTCCATATTTATTGTCAGCGCAGGAAATGTACTTTGAGATTGCACATAGCTATACAAGGTTTTCATCACATTCATTTCCTGTCCTGTTTCTTCATATGGCAGTCTTAACTGAAAAAATCTCAAGTCCATCACAAACCTTGTTTCAATATTTATGTGACTAAAACAGACCTATATGTAGTGTTACATTTATCACAGTATTGGTACAAAGTGTAGAAATGGAAAATATTGTGTGGTAAGGCAACAGATTATCAAAGAATGGATTATGATCAAAGTTAAGTGCTTGAGTGGCTGCTGATTTTACCAAGTTTACTTTCTACATTCTTACTAACAAAGAAGTAAAACCTTAGGGTTCCCTACTGTAATACGCAGCAATTGTCAAAACACAAAAAAGAGTTGAGAGTCGTATTTCTCACAGATATATTCCCCATCAGCTGTTGGGGAAGAATAAATCTTGCATCAAAACTGCAGTGTTTTCTAGTAATACTAGAATGTTAATTATATAATGCTAATAAATAGCATCGAGTTTGGATTTATTTTATTTTTTTTAGAATGAAATTACTAATGATCAGCATATTATATGAGGATGGACCAATGTTTCTTCAGAAAGATGTACCATCTTTTTTCCTAAAAGTATGTTTTGATACAGTTTATAATAAAACACTGTAAGAGCAAAGATTACCCCTTAACATTTCATGCTTGTCAGGAAAGCGTTTCCTGCAAAATGCTTACAAATGAGCCTCTTACTTCTCAAGTCTTGACTTAAGGCATTATGCAGAAATATGACAACTGCTCAGTACAAGTTGCAAGCTGTGGAAAATTCAAAATAGTCTTACATGTCTAGGCAGAAATTCTCTTACAGCAGGGAGGTTAGGTAGATTCTCTGCATTGTATCAGCCCATGTTGTGTTTAATTAAGATATGGCACGCCTCACAGGATTATCCTTTGACAGCTAAGAGTTTTTGCTCTAACATATCTGATTATATGAGCCTGATTTTTTTCCTCTCTCTCCCTTTCTTGCTCTTCATAAAAATCCAGTAGGTTGTCAAATCTTTATTACTTTTCTTGATGGAGCCTTCTCTTGGAGAGAGACCATAATCTTGGTACTGATGCATTCATCAACTTCATGCATTGTAACTGACTCAGGTAAACTGAGTAGGTTCTACTACATAGCCAAAGCATTTAATGTAATAAAATTAATCTCACAGTAGATACAAAGTTAATATCTGATGTGAGGACAGCAGAAGATGTCCTCACAAGAAATTGATCAACAGGTATTTAAACAGACAGAAATGAAAGCTAAATAAAAACAGCCAAGACCTTAGCAAGAAATAGCAGAAAAAAAAACCCCAACAAATAATTGAAACAGTAATGATGTTTATTTGTACATGCTCTCAAAGATGAATGATTTTCGTAAAGTAAGGAAAAACTGTAGTAAATCAAACACTAATAAAGTAAAGCTATACTATGTTACAAAAATTCAAAATGTCATCTTAAACTCACCGTGAAGTGGCCAAAAGAAGCAGTGGAGAAAAAGAGGAGAAAGTAAAATGCTGTGTTTGCTATACCAAAAATGGATCAAGCCACTGTCTGTGTTTTTCAATGCAAGCATTTACTTAGGTGTTATGCAGATACCCTTCTCGTCTCCTTTGTTTTTCTTCTATATCCAAACAGTTTTAAAGTGCAACTTCTCTTAAGAAGAAAATGTCCACAAATTGTTAATAAAAAATAAAATAAAATAAAAAGATAAAACCAACTATATCGATTATAAAGAGAATGTTCAACAGAGCTTGGATGAATCATCATGCAGAGGATATACTAGGAGAAAGCACTGAAGCAATCAAACCAGCTGCATAAATACAAAAGAAAATGATAGCTTTAGCAAATGAATGCTAGTAATTATATTTCCATCACTGTGTATTATATTGTTTGTCTTATCAGGATAAGATTTAACTTACTCAGAATCTTAACCATTCAGACTTTTAGGGACTATTCAGGGACTTTTTGGAAGAATTCCTGAGGGAAAGAAAAAGCATATGTTCATGTTGTAATGGATCATATCTGAAAAGTGAAAGGTACATTCTGAGCTCCTTGGGCTTGTGTCCAATATTTAAAACCAGATCTTCAGGGATTTTAGAATAAACTTAATACTGAGTTGCATAGCTTCCTCAGCTTGGAAAGGGAAGGGAGCTGTAAGGTGCTTCTTTCTTTACAGGAAATAAACAGAGCTCTGTAGTATCAGAAACATAGTAGACATAACAATAATGAATACAACAAATCCTGAATAGCAGAATTAGTTAGAAATTGCGTGGCTTTAAGAAATCAGCTATAAGTTGATTTTTACTGTAAAATGAAATACTGGAAGTATAAACAGGAGAGGAGACGACGGTCATTTATCTTGCTTTAAGATAAATATGTTCATTTATGTAGGTGGATATCCTGTATATCCATTTATTGTAAACTGGGAAGTGTTAGTAAAGGAGACCGTGCCTTCTTTTATGACATTAATTTATTACAATATTAGAGCATGTTAAAAATTCTTTTTTCTTCAAAGCTATTAATGTTTTGTACAGTTTTTCCAATTGTTTCTGATTGGGAGGGGCGAACTGTAGAAATGTTACGTATGTTAAAATAATCGGTGAGAACATAGTAAGTGCAAATACTACATTTTCTCGTAGCATGGCTTAGAAAAAAATAATTAATACACCATTGTATTACTTAGGGAATGTGTGGTCTATTATGTGCATTTAGAAGTTTTGTAAGATGAACAATCTAGATCACAGCATTTTTATGTGAAAAGGGAAGAGAAGCACATTCCCTGGCCTGAAGCAGATATGAACAAGCAGAATAAGCAACATCTCTACAACCATTTTCAAGATGCTTTTGTATTTTTGCTAATCTGATTAGGAAAAATCTTAGTAGAAGATCAGCAGGTATATAAAGGTATTTGTGCTGAGTCATAAAAGAGTAGTATTTTCTACTGAATACCCTCATCTGCCCTTTCCTTTCTACGCTGTAATCAGTGCCATTTTCCTAGGCACTTCCATATTCTCTTGTCCTTCCGTTCATCAGTATCCGGTTTCTTTCCAAAACTTCAGCACATTCTCTTTTCCTTCACCCTTGAGCTTCACCAGCGTTTGGATTCATGCTTATGTTTGGGGGAAAGTTATAAATTGTTGCAAACTTCACTTTCTGTACTACCTAAAGCAAGGAGAATATGAAGGAGAAACCTAAATGGTTAGCACCGTTTTCTGTTTGGTCTCATGGATTTTCATTTGGTTGATCATTCATTTCTTTATGGCCATTGATGAGAGTATTTATTTCATATTGTGTGCAGTACTTTGTAAATCTTTGACTGACTAAATGGTGTGTAGAAAAGTTAAACAAAGCAGTAATAGGAGATGCGACTTTGACTAAAATAAATAATTGCAAAAAATGATTTGGCTTAAAAACTTTCAATTAAACCATTTTTTCCCCTAGAAATTTAACAATAAAGAGGCTTTTAGAATTGAAAATGATTTGCTTTTATCTTTGTCTTGTTTCTAACCTTTCCAGACTTGGGGTATAGCTGAAACAGAAAATTCAGCATTATGGATGAAGAATTAACAAAAAAGAGAACGATGCGCTATGCTGATGCAGCACATTCTCTCATCTTTGTTATAAGTCTCCCCTTTTGTCAAGTTTTCTGAGCAAAGCTCTTTAATCATAACTCGCTTGTTTGGGTTGAACTTGGTTATATTTCAAAATAATTTTAACAGATCTCAACAAATGCTACTTGCTGCATATTACCATTTTCATATGTGCTTTAGAATTTCTGAAGATGCAAATTCATTTGGAAGTAATCCTTACTATCTTTGAAGAGAGTGTTTAGTATATTTAGCAATAATTGTTTTGCAGAAAATTAGGAAACCAGCCTAAATCTCTTGAATGGTTTGTGATTCAATCCCGTTTCATGAGTAAGCCTTGCCAACTGTTTTGTTTCTACCATGAAAGCTTTATATATATATGGGTGTGTGTATATACATACACACACATATTAAATATATATATATATATATGGGGTTGTGCTTCTAAGTATACATACACAAAAGCATATGTAAGTATATATGGTATTTCTTTCCAGTTGGTTCTGAAAGCTTTGTTCTGTTGAATTAGATAAGCTTGAATAGAAGCACATTGGGACACTGGTAATTCAGGATATTCCTTTTGAACAGCCAAAGGAGCTTTATTAAGAAAAGGAGATAAAAATGTTGTGCCATAGCTTTCAGAAACATTCTGTGCTTCAAAGGACAATACACTTATCTGGCTGCTACAAGATGAGACTGAACTTGTGATGACAAGCATGACAACAAATCATTATGTTGCTTGCTGTGGCTCAAGTCAGTCTAGTCTTCCTTCTGCAATAATTTTTCTATACTACTGCAGTGCAAATATACATCTGATAGTGTTGCTGGAACAAATGAAATCTGCCAGTGATTATTCCATTATCTACAAGAAATTGCTTCATACCTGTGCAAATCTTTACAGGTTATCAAAATTTGTCAGTTTCTGAACAGCAGTTCTACAATATTTTGTCATACCTAATGTTTTAAAATAAGTATGCTTTTACAATATATGATAATTAAGTAGCATACATTATTAGACCATAGTAGTAAGAATGAGCCAAGTTCTGTCACTGTTATTCACACTAGATAGAAAATAACTTGTTTTTAATAGAATTGCCAGAGCAATGAAAGTTTCTAAGGAGTATTGGTGAAGTTGCAAAGGAAAAGGCTGCAATACCAACATGGTAATGACTGTGTTGGTTTCTAAGAGCAATGAAAAATATTTTCACTGAAATTTTGTGTGATTCTCCTCAGCCGAGTGTATGTGCTTTTTGACTTGATTTAGGAATTTAAAATACAGTTAGATAGATGGTGTGCTACTACGGTACTGCCAGAGATGCCCAAAGAGAATGTCCAAAGATAGTCTGTGAAACAGCCATATGGCCAGGAGCTGAAACACATTAATTGCTGTTCAAGAATAATAGGGGTGTAACCTTTTCCCTCTCTACTTCGGTTTTCCATTTGCAGAATAGGACGGTATTATTAAACCACTTGATTGAATTTTTCTTCAAATATGTTACATTATGTTCTAAGTGGCATCTCACTTTCACAGCATGTACGTTGCTCTTTTTCTAGTAACGCAGAAAAATGCAGTTTCATCTCATCTCTATGGCTACATGGCTTTATGCAACATGACTTCTGGAAAATTATAAGTGGGTTTTTTGTTTGTTTGTTTCATTTTATCAAGGTTAATAACTTTTTGTTCAGTCTCAGAGGAAGCAAAATACTGAAAATAGTGATATCAGAAAGGCTACATGGGTGTTTGTGTGTATGATATATAATATTTCATAAATGATTTAACTAGCTGGCAACTTGGAAAGGGATTTCTTACCCAGGCTGTACTATGCGTGCATTAGCCTTGATAGCTACTGTATGGAAGGAGTTAACACCTATTACCTGTATATAGTTTTTCACTTCCATTTATTCTTTCCTAAAATAGGGAATTATTTACTTTATTCCTCACTGTTTTGTTTTCTTCTTTCATGCTAAAGAAATTAACAACTTAGAGCAGTTAAGATCTTACTAAATGATCTTTGTATACCTGGGAAGTTTGAATAAGGCAAATAATGTCACCATGGAATTAAACTAAACTTTTAAGGCCACTTGAAAGCTTGTAGTGATCATAAAATGCTTACATATTTTAATCTTGGTTTGGTGAAAGAAAAGAAGACAATGTCCATGAGTTTTAGAACTGATTGCCCTGGGTGATAAGTAAAATCAAAAAGAGAAGAACAGGGGCAATGGGAAGGTTTGCTGCCTAAAGGGCAGAGGTTGCCGAGCAATAAATCAGCAACTCGTTTATGAGAGTTCCAAGCTCAAGAAATATTGTATTTGGTGCTGCAGAAACTGAGCTATTTTTTCTTCATAACAAGTATGATATGGATTGTGACAATGAAGGCTTTCTACTCCCTCCTTCCATCTGTGTTCTACATCCATCTGTCATACTTATCCCTGTTTAGATTGAAAATGTTCTGGATTTGTGACAGTGTTTGTGTTTACAACCCAACCAACCAATAGGCTGAATGTGACAGAAGCTGTGAGACCTACTGATATAATCACTTGGCAATAGGAGCTCTGCTCCAGGTAGGAGCTCTGCTACAGGACATTTCTGTTTTTGGAGTTGCTAAATTCTGGCATATGCTTATCATGTTACGGGTAAGAAAAAAACACAGTTGCTCTCTACTGTCCTTAGGACACACCACTTCTGAATAATAACAGGTCATCCAAAGGATGGCTGGAAACAACTGGCATCTGAGTGAATGGAATGGTAATACTGCCTAAAATACAAGACGCAGGCTAATCAATAAATAGATTTTTTTTTTCTCAAATGATGAAACCAAATGCCTAATTGTTACTTTATGTACAAGACCTATAGTTTTTCTGAGTCTTTAATTTGTTACAAACTGGATATGTACAGAAGGAAGAAAAAAGGGGAAATGATTTTAAAACTCCCAGTTCATTTTTTTTTTTTTAATTCAGTACCATCTTGAATATTACCACAAAGGTCAGATAAGAACAATGGTTTTACTTCTCTGAGAATTTTTTTTCCCCACATATTTAAGGATTTTTTACTAAAATTACAAAAACATTGTTTTTTAGATTTAAAAATGTTATTAAATGTTATATAATGTATATATTAACAGTATACTGTTAATTTATCCAATTAACTATACAATAACACTTTCTAGATTAGAATTGTTCCTTTTTCCTAGAGAGAGTTGCATTTAATATAAACAGTAATTTGGATATATTCTTACACAAATTATGACTCATGAACAGGTTGGAAGTGAAAATAAATTAGGAAATTTAAAAATAGTTCAGAAGTGTGTTTATTGTATTTGTGAAAAGACAATGATTATACCAGTAGAGCAGCAGAGGGTAACATGCTTATTACATGAATCTGCACTCTGAAATGGCACTTTTTTTTTTTAAGTTCCGGTTTCTAGTATCTGAACTTTCAACTAAAAAGATTGCACCCCGATAGTACTGGACATGAGAAGCTTTCTCACACAACTAAGCCCACATTTTTCAACATGCTGAAAGAAAGAAGTTCCTTGGCTATGATAAAAGAGTCAATGGAAATCTTACCCCTTTATTCACTGCTATTCTCTTCTGTATGCCGGTACAAGGATTTTATGCAGTCACACGTTGAGCTGGACTGAGAAGTGATCAGACCAAAAATTTTTCATGGAGAAAAAAATGGAGGAGAAATGGGGGCTAATTTTCAGTGGATCATTTTCTTGATTTTCACCATGTAACCATATAACTAGCTGTGCTGTCATAATGGAAAGAATTGTGGTGGAACACCAGATGTGAACTGGTAGGACAGTGAGTAGACTGATAGCAAGGAATGCTAAACCTGGCAGTGCTCCTAAAGTAATACATGTCAGATTATGCCCTCATTTCTGTCCTTCTGACAGAATTATTATTATTATTTAAAGTGTGATAAGGTGAACTCTGCAAATGCCTCATAAAGCAGGATTTAAAATATATACCAGACAGAACAAATACCAGCTAATTATACTGCTGGGAGAGGAAGAAGAGACAGCTTCAAAACTCTATCTGCAGCATCAATGCACCTTATATGAAAAAGCAGCTCCTCAAAAGAAGTAGCTACTTCCCTGCCTTATCATCAGATAACAGAAGAATATGGTCTGAACATTTAAAAAAAAAAATGGGGAAAGAGAGAGTAGAACTTAGGAAAAAGTTGAATACTTAAACATTTATTTAGAAATGAATTAAATTATTCATGTTGAAGCTCTCTCTCTTTTTTTTTTTTTTTTAAAAAAAGAGCTCCACTTATTAAAAAATGGCAATTTTTGCTTAGTAAATGAAGTGTCAATGTACTTCTCAATTCATAGAACTGTCATACTAATTCCGGAGCATAATCTTCATTTATTTATTTTAAAATTTATATTATTTTTATCATGACAAAACAAGCAATCTCCAGCCATGCTATTCATCCAATCTGAATGGCATGGAATTTAATTCCTAATGGGCTGAATGTGAAGCACATTTATTTCCCCCCTAACAATCTGCATTCAGCACATCGATTGCACCAAAAGTAACACCTTTCAATAATTTAATGGCTGAGATTCACACAAAAATGAACAACAGTGTAAAAAAAATAGAAGTAACATTTCAGACAATTTAAAATTTTAGGATAGCTTCCCTTCAAATTTAGAGCATAAAAAGAATCTGTCTTATGAAAAAAGGGAAAAGAATGTAGGGAAATTTAGCATTTTAAGCAACTGAATCATCAGTTTATGTTTCTGTAATAACAAATAGCACTGATAGTGCTAGAATAGATAGGAATAGATAATCTTGTTTTTGAGTACAGGAAATGTGCAGCCATGGGGATACTGCTCTGCCTTGGGTTCTACTGTAAGAAGTAAACAGCAAATCGCAGGGATAATACTGTACTCTAAATTCCATTAAAAATTAACTGCCAGAGGTGATAGGTATAGGCATCATCTCTGTACTTAAAGCGCTGACCATTGCTAGAATTGGACTAAGAAGGAGTAGTACTTCAGCAGTAACTCAGCAGCTTTCACTTGTTCTTCCAGTATGTATTTTATAACCACTACCATAATTCCATTGCAATATATGTTTTTTCCTTCTACAAAAATTCTAATTATTGCAGTACTTTATCCTGGTCTTTTCCTCACCTCTCTCATAGAATCATATGAATCATAGAATGGTTTGGGTTGGAAGGGTCCTTAAAAATCATCTGTCATCTCTCCCTTCTTCCTTACTTTATTTTGTTCTACTTACATGCATGCATCTTAGTTATTTCTATGTCTCTGAAAGTGTCCTAGTTTTCAAGCTGATCTCCAAAAAAGCATCTCTAAGATACAAGCCAATTAATGTGGATGGATTTAGTGACCACAGCTTAAATTTCAAATAGCAACATGTAGGTCTTCACTATTTTCTGTTCTATAAGAGAACGATGTGATTTTGGAACACCTCAGTTTGAGCTTCAGTAGCATAAGCGATTTGTCTTTTAATAACTTAGTGTAGGAGAACTACAGTACCCCAACCGTCTGCTTTATGCTGAACTCTTTGAAGCAGCCAATTTTGTCTTCCAGAACGTGGCTGTTGCACATGCTGGGTGCTGATTGCAAGTATTATCTTAACAGAATCACTTCTCAATATTTAAGAAAATTACTCTTCCTTAAAGGCATTCTTTTATGCTTTTATACTCCTGCTGGCTTCATCGCACCAGGAGGTAACTGACAAATAGCATCATTCAATTCCATGGCTGCTGTTGCTGCTGCATTGTATTTATCAAACGAATTGGGAGGAGGAAGAGGACTATGAAAAAATCAACAACCTGCAGCCTCTCAAGAGAAAAAAAAAAAAAAAAAACACCTCACAAAATGTCTACTCTAGAGTAAAGAATGTAGCTTGGCAACAAAAGGAAAATGTGTACTCCAGTGCAACCAGAGTGGTTTATCTGTGTAATGAGGTGGGAGCAGTGTTTGAGGAAGACCTGAAAGAAAGATTCATAGCCTTTGGATACCCTGAAGTCCTGCTTTACAGAGAACTTGTGAAAAAATGAATACAAGTAGGAGCCCTGAAAGAAAGAATATAACAAGAATATCTGATAGCGGGCATTTTTCCTTACCTTTTGTATTAGTAGGCTTATGTTAAGAAAGTTCAGTAATGAGTGTGCTAAACAGACAAGATTAGAGGTCTTGAAGAACTAGTGTTTTTATGTGCAAACAACCTGAACTCACCTTACATTCCTGAGTACCTGCTGCCATGCCAAACAAAATCCTTTTTAAGCCTGATCCTCTTTCTTCTCTTCTATTCCTTATAATACAGTGTGGATCACCATCTCTGCTCTGTAACAAAAACACAGAAGTAAAGAGCCATTTCACTCAACAGGTTGAGATCATTTCAATAATTGCTTTGTTTTCTGGGGGAAACAAAGATGGGGAGAAGAAAGAAACCTTTTCTTTCAATGTGTGGCATCCTCCTGTAGCTTACCACTATCTGGAATTAATATTTAGCATGAATTCTTATCCAGGGATTAAGATCAAGTTTATAAAAGATATGGCTTTACATATAAAAACTAGTTTTGCCTACATACACATACAGTGTAACACCGTGGATTTGAAGTGTTCTAATTTGAATGTAATTTAGGTAACAGTAACACTAAAGGCCATATGTGTAACCTTCTGAAAGGGAATTTGGAAATGGAGTTGAGAGGCCTTATGTCTGATATACATCATTGTCTACTTTATCCAAGTGCTTATGTGAAGCATTTGGATTAATTAAATCATAGGCTTCAATTACAATATTTCATCACTTCACTAGTAAACTGAAAAAAAAATGTGTATGAAAAATTGAAAATCTTTACAAAACCCCAAAGATGATTTAGAACGTTTATTTTTCTTTGTCCAGATAGCCAAATTCTGGTATTAAATTTCACTAAGTGCACAGTGTGTTACGTGAACACAGCTTACAGAATCCTATCAAAAGGATCAGGTTTTCTACAACTAGAGCCATCATTCAGAACAGTCGGTATCCTGCTGACCTCAAAAACCTTGTTCTTATTTGAGTGTCTAAATGGAAGGAGAACTCTTGTAAATGGGGTACTTGGTATCCAAAGCAGATTTGCTCTCCTTTGAGAGAACATTTCATGAAATGTCACTCAGAGTACAGAGAAAAGAAATTGAGAGAAACAAAATCAAAAAAAAAAAAANAAAAAAAAAAAAAAACACTTGCTAACAAGTACTAATACAAATAAGACTCTTTACCATGCATACAAATGGCCACTCTTTTGCTGTAAAAAGAAGGGTGATGAAGAAATCATCTTAACCTCTGAATCCACAAGTGCTGTCTGAAGGAACAGTTAAGCTCCTGACATGGGAAACACAATACAGTATCACCAGGTAAGAAATTGTTTTCCAGTGGGATCTGGGAAATACCCATTCACTTCAGATGCATAAAAAGTGAACTGATTAAATATATTGTTATCCTTCAGTATCATTGAAAGATTCAAATATTCAACCAGCTTTTCTGACCATTTGTCTGAATCTGACAGAACTACAGGGCATTTCAGAAACACTGATACACTGAAGCAAGCTACACAGTTCCAAAGCTAAAGAGCCCCCACCTCTTTTGTATTTTTATATGAATGTGCTATCTTATGCATGTTCATTTTAAAGGAGAAGGGAAATGGCACAGCTTTAGCTTCCAAGACATTTTAGACAAAGACATTTTTAATGTTTTTATTAAAAAAGAAAAAAGAAAAGAAAGAAAAAGAAAAAGAAAGAAAGTGACCCCCTAAATATTTGCTAGTTGTAAAATGACCAATGGGGACATGGCCATAATATGTATTGTATTATACTGTGTTAATTATCACATACCAAAATATTCTTTCCTCAAACAAGACTCAGTGGACCAGAGGTTCACCTCATCAATAAATCCCATTAAATTTAGTACAGCTATAATAGATCATTTTCTGTTTGTCATAGTTAACTTCAAAAACATTTTATATCTATTCATATCTACTTATAGCTAGTGCTTGAGTCTTCTTGGAAAAATGGTAGTCTTATGATAAATTATATAGAAGTTATATATATATATAGAATTATATATATATATGTTATATATAGAATTATATAGAAGGAAAAAAATCACTAAAGAAGTCTCTAGAATGAAGCATTTACTTTGTTTTATAGTTCTTTGCTTGCAAAACCCTGGTGACAATGTTTTTGTGTTTAGATACCAGATATTTCCGTGACAAATATCATTGTAAACTACTATAGATTAAGTAATTGTCAACATCCAGAAAACTTTGTTTTCTGTGTGTTCTTATCTTTTTCCCTCTTTACATAAAAGACATCAAAGGAGGTTTGCTCAGATTCCTTTATTTTGAAATTAACCCTTTTGTCTGTCAAGTACAGGCTGTAGTGCTGTTTAGGATCCTAAAACTGCAACTGCACTTAAATACCAAAAATATGAATCCCATTAGCTGCATGAAAGAGAACAGGCAAAATATTTCTGGTGAGATAAGGTTTGTGCAGAGAGGTAATCTCTTTTCTTAGACCAATTGCTGTAGCTGTAAAATATTTCTACTCATTTTCAGACGTACTACTCCTCACAGCTGCCTGGTCAAGATGTTAAAAAAAGGGAATGCAGGAAAGAAAAATGTATGTTGGGAAATCCAAAGTACATTTAAACAGGAGCAGAGAAATGTAAATATATATAAATAAGGAGCAGAGAAATGTTATTAAAAATACTGTTGTTATTACTACTGCCTCCTTTTTTTTATCCCAATATTTCTCTGGTTCCTCCACTTGTATTAAAGATGGTCATATGCTGTTGCCATAACACACTAGTAGCACAGTCTATGCAGGGATCAAAAAGCCATGCTCTGTATTGTAGCCTGATTTTTCATGGCTTATAAAAATCTTTTTAATTGAGCCATACTTCAGTGATTAATGCATGTATCCTTTCCTTTACAGTAGCTGCTGCTGTAACATATGGTTTGCCTATCTGCATTTTGCTATACATATTTGCTTTCCAATTGCCCTGAAGATTTCTGAATAAATTCAGTACTGCATGGCAAACTACTCCCTTGTCCCAACATAAAAAAACTTGTGATTTATAGTTTATAGTTTATAGTTTTACTTGTATACAAGTGTTTTACATCCTGAAGGAGCAAGAAATGGGTTTAATACAATGGAATTAAGCTTTGTTTGTGAGGTTTTCCATTGCTGTTCTCCTACCTCTCTCCGTGGCTGATAAATTTATAGAAATTTTGCATAGATATTTCTTCCTCTAGCTAGTGCTTTCACTAAAGACTTTGTACCAGTACTTCTATTTGTTTCTCTCAGCCTGATTTTCCTAGGAGTTCTGAATCTGCTCCTCAACATTTCTTTGTGGTTTCAGCATTGATGATGTTTTTTTCCTGCTTTTTTCACATCTGCCAAAAGAATACTGTGCTAGTCAGTGCTAATGGATTGACAGGAACATACATGTTTATGTATGTTCCCCCCCTCTTAAAGCTGGGGGAAGGACAGGGAAACAACTGTTTATAGGCTTCATTCTTTGATCCCTATGTTTTGAGGTTTCCGTCATTTTTCAGCAGCTGTGTATAAGTTTTCTTCCTAAGATTAAGTCTAAATATAAAGAAGAAAACCTATATGGAAATTAAAGTTACTATGGTGTATTACATACATTACCAGAATTGGTTGGAAGAATTAAAATTATTAGTGATTTCCACTAAGCTTTGAAATTTGATTTTTTTCTTGTCTTTTTTCTTTTTTCATGAGCTTTCTAATCGACTCCCCCCAGCAGAGTCAAATAAACAATGAGAATAACCACAGAATGGTCTACGGAGACCAGGTATAGTCACACGTATGGATTTTTTTTCCCTCTGAACAATGGCTTATCGAGTGACAACAACAGCAACAAAAAAGATGCCTTGAATTTGCAAGAACTATGCAAGAACTGTTTTCCCTCATTGCACAGTCACACCTCAGACATATTCATGCTCACAAAATGCATATACTTAGCTTTGCAATCCACTAGAAATAGATGTGCCAGACTAAGAGGAATTCCTGTACATAAGCAGCCATTTTGTACCTATTTGTAAGGGAATGTTATCTAATATCAGGCTGGCAATTAGAAAACATTTCTCCCTCTTTATTTTAACTCATGATTACTTGCTCTCTTTTTTCTTTTCAAACACAAGTTGTAATTTTAATCTTTGTTAGCACTATGCTAACATATGCGCTATAACTATATAAAAGTAGTTGCACTGAACACTTAACCAAATCAATGCCATGAAACAGCTGGGCATTGGTTTACTAACCTAAGATAGGCAGTGATTCTTCTCTCCAGGCTGTGTTGTTGTGTGATCTTTATTTTAGTATGTATCACAATAAACAACTTTTAAAAACATCTCTATAATGTTCTGTAATAATATGTAAACAAAGTATATCATGTTTTATCACTTCAATATATAGCTTAATAAAGAAATAAAAAAGTAATAAGTTCAATGTAATGTGGACCTTCATTATTGTTAAATATACCAATTCTTCTCTTACAATACATGGTTGTGTTTCCATTACTGAAGTCACAAAATTGCTCTTAATCAGGAAGACTCAAGAAACAGTAGTTCTATAAATCATCTTAAACATGTCTATACAGAATAACAGTGTAAGACTATCAAGTCCTCTTGTTATAAACATCGGAGCTCTACAACAACTCATCAAGAAACTAAACAAGTGGAATGGGATGTAAAAGTGGGATTGGAGCAATAAAGAAAGCAGAAACTCTTACGGGAGGAATGCAAAACCAGACAAAACTGAGTTAATCCCTGGATCTAAATGCTCCCCTTAAACTAAGGAAGGTAATTCATCTGAAATCATCAATATTACTGTTTTTTTAAAACACATTTCAGGTTCTGAGGAGGATTTATTCATTAGATGCTTCTGTAGAAAGAGGAAAATAATGCCTTCAGAATAAACCAGATTTCACCTACAGTTACACTAGTAAGTTAAACAGGCTCAGGAAGCACTTCTTGGTACTGGATGTTGGTTGTCTGTTGTATCTTGGTTGTACTGTTAAATTGTAAAAACAGCACCTATCATGTTTTGGACTAGACAAACCCCCCTTCTCCCAGTTCTCAGACATGTTTTGGAAGTTGGCACAGGTTAGAGTTTGTTCCCAATAGGTAATCTACATGGGAGTGCACTATTTTGGGGAGCTAAGAGAGTCTAGCAACATGAATCCAAACCATTCTAAGACATTTCCTCTGGATGCCAGAGAGTGGTCCTAAATAAGTTTAATTAAATGTACTAGCATATATGTAGCTTACAGGGCTGGTTCTAAATTGTAAAAACGAGAAAAAATAAATAAATGAAAAAAAAAGACCATTATCTTATTAGTTCTAGAATTGGTAGGATAAGCGTACATAATCACCTGAAGTTAGATACTCAGGTAGCGCCCATATTTTAACCAATGTGGGAGAATTCCTCATAGTTCATAAACTCAGGGTAATAGATGATTGTCATAGAAATATAGATAGATATTTAACTACAGCAACACAAATTATACTTTCAATCCTATATTCAATTTCCTTTGAATTTTGAAAGATCAGAATATAAAAGAAGTAGTCACAATGGCATGGGCCATTAGCTTTTCTATGTTACAGCACTGACAAGAATCTTGATGGCAAAAGTGAAATGCAAAAGGTTACAAGATCCTTTTGTAAATTAACACTACAATAATAAGAAAATTGGACAGTGAAGTTAAGACTTCAGTGAAAATTACGGAGTTTACGACAACTGTCCTGTTAATGAAATGGAGGATAGATAGAAATCTAACAATCTTGTGTTCTCTAGATGGTATCTTACAGAGTATAACTCTGTGTATTACAAATAACTTTAAAAATAAATTTAAAAATATTGGGATGACATAAAATATTCTCTAACATGAAACATGAAAGCAGGAAAAGAAAAATGATACTTTAGCTACAGTCAAGCATAGCTTATAGTATTCTCTTCTTTTTCTTAATGTTTCTGGGAACTTTTAGTAAAGTTGAGGATTGAGAGAACCTGAGCCTTTTTATCATAGTTTTTCACTGAGGAACTTGTGGATTTTTTTGTTGTTGTTTTCATGTAAAAGTATGAATATGCATACTAGTGCAGGTGTGAAAGCACCTGTAGAAACACCTTGTAAATTGCCTAAAGTAATATATGATAAATCTAACTTTATTCCCCATAACCTTATACTTTGTCTAATCCTAAGGAATATTACGAAGTGGATATAAAACATCGCCTTCTCAAAACAGTAGTTCTATAAATCATCTTAAACATGTCTATACAGAATAACAGTGTAAGACTATCAAGTCCTCTTGTTATAAACATCGGAGCTCTACAACAGTTCTGTGAGCCTCAAGCCTTCTATGTAATGTCAGTTATTAGCTGATAAGTAGCATTAGTGTTAGCTGGATTGGCCTTTCATGATCAGGGATATTACAATTCTTGCCACTCTGCTGGACATGCTGTTTCCCAACAGCATTCACAGCTAGTACAAAAGTAGGGAAGCATCTGCAATTTCATTGTCAATCTGATACTCTACTACCTTATATATATTCACTTTTGGCTTTCAAGCAGGCATACAAGCTACTGTTTTTCACTCTTTTCACTTTGCATTTGATCTAGTGGGGAGCTATTCACTGTAGAAATTTGATTCCATTTTGGGACTACTCTCATGGATCAAGTTTCTAGCTCCACCAACCTTAAGCCATTCAGTTCCTGCACAAGTCCTTCCACCATGTGAATGTGACAAAGGCAGTGACTCAGGCTTCAGCATCCAGCTCTTTAAAACTGGAGAAGATGATCTTGCCAGTAAGAGGTTCTTTTACTGAACAACAGCCCTGGTAGCTCTGCTGAGAAAAGATGGTGTGCTGGGGGTGAACAGTTCTACAATTGTGATTTTGTTTGTACTTGCCAACTTCACTGTAGTGGTCAAGATCATATGTACGGAAGGAGATCTCACTTTCCAGCAACTGAAGAATTGAGAGGAGGACCTCAATTGCCTTCAGATGAAATGCCTTATGTTGATGCTTGTACGTAAAATTTGTATTATCTAGACTGACTTTTCAGGAATAAAGCAGACATTTAAAAGCTTAAGCGGTACTGAAAAATCAGATGGAGTTTAGATCCAAATTATCTAAACTGATTAAAAAAATTAACCATCATCTCTGAGTTTACTAGCCCGTGCTCATTTAGCAGCCACTCTAGTATAGTCCCTGATTACGCCACATGTACAATAACGGTGTAATACCGTGTTTCCAGAAAACAGATCCACCCAGGTAAAAAAAAAAAGGACCGTTGATAAAAAATTTTCATCTTAAAATATTAAACCTAATTCAAGATGTTTTAAACTAGATTTACTAGCTACCAGTAAAAATACCACTCGAGTTTGAATTTTTCTAAGAAATATTTTTAGGCCTCTGAAACATACAGTAGAGTTGATGTAAAAGCCTATTAATATCCCTACTTTGAGATGTGGCAGCTGAAGGACTTCTGTGAACTGGGTAGTTTTACAATAAAAGAATTCTGCTATTTTTGCTCTATTTGCAACAATGAAATTAACAGCACATGCTAGAGTGGATTTATTCCTATCCTTAATAGATCAGCAGTGCAGTACATAATAAATTGCTTATATTATGCAATTGCCAAATAGAATATACTTTCCTTGTTTGGTTTTGCATAATAATACATTACAATGAATCCCACAATAGCTTATTATGCTTTCATGTATATCCAAGTAATTCTTCCATCCTCTCTAAAGCATGTGTCACTGTTAGATAGAAATAAATAAATTACACTAATGATTTAGAAAACCAAGACAGCAGACTTTGACTGGTGATCTGTCATGAGGAAAGTAAAGAAAGAAAATAATAATTGGCGGAAACTATGAGTCAATTTGGCAGATACCTGTAGATGGATATCTGAGCTGATAAAGGAGAACAGAGCAGTCCTAGAAAGTGTTGTCTGACAGGTGCAACACCTCCATGGACTAGGCTAAGAGGACCTCATCCTGAAATCAACAGAAAAACTTAATTTTGTTTCAGTGTTGTTTGTTTGTTTGTTTGTTTCGTTGGGGTAGGTAGGGGGGAGGGACACAACAACTGGTCAGGTGCTCACCCCAAGTCTGATCACCACATCATGGTAAATGCAGCATCTGTTCTGTAACTTTCAGCGTAAATTGACGTGCAGATTTTAAGTTTTTTCTTTTCTTCCAGAGGTATCACTATACTCCATGTGAAAGTAGTTTCCTTGCACAGTTCCATTAATTTTCTTCCCTCCAGATCTTACCAGTTGGGAAGTAGTTGCACTGTGAAGGTAACTCTACAAAGATTAAAAAAAAAAAAAAAAAAAAAGTGTGGAATCAGCTATTAATATGAATAAAGAGGATCAACATTCCTCATGACTTATTTTCTTTTCACCAAAATATATATATCCCTTAAATCCCATTGAATATTATTTAAAGAGCATATCTTGGTAATATGTTGTGATAATAAATTCTACTGGGCAATTATAACTTACTTTAACAGTTTCTTGTGGATGCAATAAACAGTTAAATTTTATCAAGTAGATTATTGTCCCATTTATTTGCTCTGCAATGCAATATAAGGTAAGCAGAATTACTGTTTACATTTCTTGATAACAGTCTAATCTAGTACTACCTTATGTATTTCTATTTTTTACCATCAAAACACAGGGACTGTCCCTTGAACATCTCTTATTTCTGCTTCAAAAGCTCGCATGCTTCTAATCATTGTCATGTCTTTGTGTTGTTTCTATTCATGCTGTGTTTTTTTTTTTTTTTGAGAAAGTAATTCAGTTTTTGTACATTAATATAATAGCAGAATTATTTTTCCAATTCTTTTTTAACTTTTAATTTTTAGTCAAAGAAGTAGAGTGTTATATTATGCTCTTAACTTGGCTTTCGTAATATAAAATGAAAGCTGAAAGCAACTCTGCCACTAGGGAAGCACAGATGAATACAGCAGGGCCAGGCTCAATGGAATAAAGCTAAAATGCATTTTCCTCAATTTTTAAAGCACATGCCTGTGGTTACTTGCTCTCAACTATGCAGCAGAAGCAACTGAGCTCCATTTCTATTTGCATTTCTGTTTTTAAAAAATGAAGTGCTAAACAGCATACATTTTCACCAAACTATGAAAGGGAGATATAGCTGCAGCTGAAGTGTTATTACCACAGGTAAGAAGAGAAGAAAGCTGGGAAGGATAAAGAGAGGCACTGGAACGGAAGACAATCAGTAACATTTATATGTTTTCTAATGTTATTTTGAATTACTTATATTTAGAGTAACTAAACAGAAAAATTATAGTGAGTATAGGTTTTACACTTGCCTGTTTCCCAAATCAGTATAGCTTAGGCTGAGGAAAATAGCAGACTTCAAAACCTGTATTTCAGTCATTATTTATTTATTTAGGGCCCGACTTACTCTTCTTTAAATAAAAAACAATTTTGTCGTTAATTTCAGTGTGCTTTTCACACGTCCTGATGTATGGTATACTCATAATATCCTCTTTTTAAGGCAGAAAACTTTTCAGAAAACAAACAAAAGTAGGCTAGCCAAAATCTATCTGAAGGTAGAAGCTGTTGAAAAGTGTAAACTTTAGATATAGCATCATGTGATGTTTATATATAAATATATAAAGTTTATATACTAAACTTTACAACAGACTGCTTCTCTCTAACAGTTGGCTAAAAGGTGTATCTATTAGTGCATGAGAACCTGTTATAATTAAAAAAAAAAAAGTGCTAGTTAACTTGCATGATCTTGCTTTCTTCTTTTTATGCTCAACGGCACCCACCTGCACCATGACACCAAAGACAACGCAGATGTTCCTGTTATTAAACTCAAATTAGAACTTTCATCAGCTGCAAAGAAGTCTGTCTTAAGTGTATATTGTTGTTATTATCCTAGCCTTTGGGTTGGGATTCCAGTATTGTCTTGAGTGTAAGGAATTAATATTATTGAAGGGTTTGGATTATGTGACTGGGAAGTTGTTTGCATGGATGTTGT
Organism: Anseranas semipalmata; assembly: GCA_013399115.1. Lineage (NCBI taxonomy): Eukaryota > Metazoa > Chordata > Aves > Anseriformes > Anseranatidae > Anseranas > Anseranas semipalmata. Next base: position 696,154 of record VXAA01003750.1, on the reverse strand, counting down.
TTCTACTAATATAATGAATAGATTAGCTGTAAAATTCTCATCCCCCCCTTTACTTGAACTGCACATTTTTCTAACAACTCTTTTCCAATACAATTTGGCAAAATATTTTTTTTGCTAAGCTCTTCACCAAATGGTCTTGTCCATACTGGGTATATTCTGTTCTTTGGCATTAGTAATACTGACAGTCTCCCTACAGATGGTCTACTACTCCAAGACAGTCTATGATTAATTCTGCTACAAACTTTATTGAATGATAGCAAGCCTAATTCATTGCAATATTGTTGCAACCTTATGGTAGCTCTGTGGTATCTTCCCACAATGATTATTCCTTGGAAAGGGGATTCTTAGTCAGGCTACTGGTCTTTTGTCAGAATTATCCTGGCTCTTGCAGGCTGTCACAAGGTCCACAGCCTTTGCTAGTGAATGAGTCACAAAAAGATCCAGCAGAACCTGATGTTCTTGTCTTTTCATATAGACAGTGATGGGGTGATATGTTGTTTAAAAAACTGTCAGCAGCTGACAGTAGTTCTAACAAAAGTCCTGTCGTCATTACAGGACTGAGACAGAATTGGTATTAGCAATACAGAGACAGCTCTGTAAGATATTCTTATCACACACCAAATCCAAATTAAGCACTAGATTTTGACAATGGACACTTGTGCTTTGAAGCATTCAGTGTGGTGGCCCATATTTTACAATATTTATCCATTTTCTTACAGCTGCAGACTTGCTAACTCTTCAAGAGCACAAAGGAGTACTTCCTGTTTGCTTTTTAGATCAAGTGAAATTATTTGTATACAGAACCATGTCCCTTCTTGTCAAGTGTCTCCAGAACTGTTTTTCTCTGTCCATCATTTCCATGGTTTTGTAACAATTTGAACAGAAATTTCTTCAAGTAAATATGTGGCTTTGAAAGCAACTGAAGTTTTGCATTTTAATTAGTTTGTCCCAGTACTTTGAGCTCACAAAAAATACGTGCTCCATATTGTACTTATTATTATAATAAAATAAAAATAAATAAGAATAAAAATAAAAATAAAAAACTACTTTTTCTGTGATTTGGATTCTAGCATTGTTTTGAACATTTGCATCTCTGAATAAATAGCGACAATAAACACTAGCGACAATAACGCAACGATAAATTTAGCGACATGGTCTAGTGGAGGGATTGTTAGTGTTAGGTCTTAGGTTGGACTAGGTGATCTTGAAGGTCTCTTCCAACCTAAAAGATTCTGTGATTCTGTGACTCTGTGAAATATTCACAAAAGCAAAGTATTTAAACTAGTTTTGGATAATGCAAATACAGCAATGAAGTGATTCTTAGTTTTAAATGCGATCAGTTGAAATCAGTTTCATTTGTCATAGTTTTTAACTGAAATTCCACAAAAGCTGTTCTTCTCACTAATGTTCTCACTAATGTGTGTATAGGTCCATATGTAGGCAAGACGGGAGTAAGATACAGATTACAGTAAGGTAACTATGGATTTGAAGTGCTCCTTAAAAACACCGTCACAGCAATGAAGTTAAGAAAGGGCAGATAAAACAGACTTATGAAATTCTGTGTCGGGTAACATATGAAGTTGCATTGAAACTAAGGACTGAGGCTGATCAGTTATAATGGTATCAACAGCAAGTAAACCCATAGAAAATGCAATATGGAGAAGAGGGAAAAATAGAAGAGGAAAAAAAAATGAATTTCTTATGATGAGAACTCAGCAATATTTTTACAAAGGTTTCCCTCACTCATCTTAATACAAATCTCAAATAAAATCTCAGAAGTAATTCTAATGCTGTTTGCAGTTTTCTAATGAAAAAGCTTTCAGGCTTCATACAGCAGCTAATCTCCTGGTTTTTTTTTGTTTGTTTTTTTTTTGTTTGTTTGTTTTTTGTTTTTTTTGTTGTTGTTGTTGTTGCTGTTTTTTGTTTTTTTTTTTTCCTGCATGCATTTTTTTTTTTTTTTTAACATAGGAACTATTGTGGATGTCTTCTTAATTACTTTTAGATGTAAGCCAAAATACAGATTATTTATTTTTTCCTGTCTCTATATAACAGATTTTAGATACCATGTTCTCAAGCACCTGGCTTTGAACATTTCTGGCCCTTGGTGGATAGGGACAAGAAAGCAATTTTTCCTCTGCAGCTTTACGCAGACATAGGTGTATTTTTAGGCTATTTCACAATGAGTAACACACTTTCCTTTCAGACATCTACAGGGTGGGGACTGGAACCCATGGGTTTGCAATGAATGGACAGAGACAAATGCTCTGAGAAATCTACGGGCTTGCAGTACGTGTGCTGCTGCTGGCTGCTGCCGGAGCTTGCTGCTGCCCCCGGCGGCAGGCCGCTCGGCGCTGATGAAGCCCCAGCTCCTCGGGAATGCTGGGAATGTTGAGTCAGGGACTGGCAACCCAGCCTGCCAGGCTCGCAGCTGACAGGGATACTCGCTGAGGGGCAGAAAGACGAGGGACGGGAGCACACAAGCCTCCCCCGACTGCAGCAGGTTCCCTCTCTTCCTCGCCTCGTAGGTGTTCGGCTGCTCCGGCTCTCCCTGCTGCCTCCTTCCTCCCCGCAAACGAGATGTCAGCTAAACGTGATGTTGTAAAATCCATGTGAGGACGAAAGACAGATGCAATGATTTGAAAGGTGAGAAGCTTAAATGAGAATATGGCTATAATACATTACTGTGAATTTATTGTGATTTAGGAAATTGCTATATATTGCTTTCTGCAACTGTCTGATAGTTGAAACTGGAAATGA
>VXAA01003750.1:679880-689912 GCA_013399115.1 Anseranas semipalmata | reverse complement strand
TGTCCTCCCTCGCGGCAGTAGCCCTGGGGAGGTCTCCTCAGCGCCCGCGTCTCCTCAGCGCCCCGTCGTTGCTTCATGGGGTCGCCGTGGTTGTTTCACGGGGTCAGGCAGCTCCCCAGCTCGCTGTGCTGCTAGTGCTGGCTGGTGTTGTCTTTGCCCGCCTTGTGGAAGAGTGAAGGCTTTTGTAGCCACCATCCCCTCACGGTCTCATCTGCTTGAACTGTGCTTGTCGTTTCTTCCTTCACTGTCTATGAAGGGGATGCCTTTTTAGGATCTGTTTTTGCACGCAGGGAGTGTGTAATGGTAAGTTTCTCCAGTTCACTTGAGGAATATGGGTATATGGTGAAAGGCTTGTTATTTTTGATGTGAGAAACTTGTAAGTCTTGGCTTCACGTGAGGTGGCTGTGTTAAGGTGTGTGTACTCTTTCCAAATCTCTTCAGTGCTTTAGAGAAACCTTTCCATTACTGTTATTTTAGCTTGGAAGCCCTGTGTGAAACAGTCTTCTGAGGTGTCAAGGTGAGGTACCCATTCCTCTTTTCCTAGAGGAAACTGGAGGAGTGACTTTCCATCCTGTGAGTGGAGGGAACATTGTTTCTTCTTCAAAAGGATTAGTGGGAGAAGGGAAGTCCCTGAGATCTACAGCTCCACAGCTCAGGTTGAAAACAGATGTTTACGTTACAGGGAAGCTCTGTGCTGTATCTCCAACAAGTGACCTCAGGTCAGGGTAGATATTCCAGTTAAGGACTGAGATTTGTTTATTTAGTAATAATTCATTTGGTACTAGGCATTCAAATAGACATTTTCTTTTATCACCACCTGAAACTTCAACTGCAAGGGGAATGAGCTAATGTTTTGCTAGTGAGGGAAAGTGAGGATGTGGACTGTGCTGCTGTTGTTCTCTCCCAAATGCTTTGTTTTCCTGAGTGAGTAGGTGCTAAAAGACCCCAGAAAACAGTGGAAGTAAATACTTTTGAAGGGTAGTGCTGAGGACAGAAAGGTTGTTTCTGTGTTGGGGAAAGTGTGACAGGTGTGGAGGCGACTCAGCTGCCATTATCTTTGAGTAGGTCCTGTTTTAATCCTGCTCAGGTGGTGGGGTACCTGGGCTGGTAGGCTGCCTTTCTGAATGCAGAAGATGATACTGTTTTATTTTCTTTCCTTACTCTAGCATTGAAATCAAGTGCTTTGACTTTCTAATTGTTTTTTTCTTTCTTCCTATAGTATGAAGATGGTTTTACGAGTAGAAAATGTCTTCTGTCTTGAAATAAGATGCATTTGTTTTCTGATAGGTAGATGATTCAGCTACTGTAATGTTTTTACTTCCTCCAAAGGATGAAGGAGAAAGTTAGCATGCTGAGGCATCTTTTTGTCTTTTCCATTCCTACTGGGCAAAATTGAATTCCTTGCCTTAGAAACTGTCCATCCCTTTGGTCTTCCTGAGCATAGGTCTCCTTTTACCTTCTGGCAGTTGATGTTTGAATTCATTATTAAGTACTCTCGTCTCCATTTGGAGGAGACCCACCTCACCACTTCTCTATTCTATGGGTTCTTCAGCTCTCCTCACCTGCTGGTAGACAAATGCTGATGAATGATAGCATAAGAGGTAATTATTCATGCCAGTAGCACCCCCTCCCAATCTTTTGCGTGCTCTGAGGGCTGTAGAAAGGTGGCAAGGGAAGGGGGTGGCCAGTATTCTTAGTAGCAAAATGAGCTCAAGTGAGCTCATTCAGCCATCTTAGAATGTGTAATACCTGATCTTTAGAGAATTAGCTATTCAGTGTGCGTGTTTTTGTAAGAGATTGCTGAGGGTGGTTTTCTTGCTTTAGGAAGATGATCCTTGCAGACCTTTGAGGGATGACTAACAGAAAAGAGTGGGTTGTTTGCCCTCAAAGAGGGTGAGGCAACTAGCCAGTGTATGACTTCCAAACACAACATATGCTCTCCCACCTGTATCTCTTGCAGTGTTTATTATATTTTTATCCACTATGATGCCTTTGTTTTCAGTTGAATTTGGTTTGTAAGATGCCTGGGGTGTATATGGAGATGTTTATTCAGATTCACCTCGGAAATACTATTGTGGTACTGAAATATTTTTTGTAACATGACTGCTCTTTTATTTATGACAAATTTATATTTGTTTTCTTCATGCTTGTGATTGCTTTAAAATATTTTTGCAATATAGCTTGTAGTTTTTGAGTAGTCTTAGCAATGATGAGGCTTTCTCAACTTATTTTGCATTAGCTATTCTAGCTTATTTTCTATGAAGTCCAGGAAAAAGGGCAAGAATTACTTTAAAGTAAAATGAGAAGTTCTTTAAGTCTCATAGTTGATCAAGGGAAAGATGAGAAATGGAAAAATAAGCTGTAAACTTAAGGCAGTTTCTAAATGAACTATATAGTACTTTTTCTTCTGGGTGAAACTTAGAAGAAAATGCAAATGCAGACCAGAAGAAATATCAATTAAATCTTTTTCCAGAGCACTTGATTACAACCCTAATTGGTTGCTTTGTGTAATGATTTATATTTTATATATATATATATAATATATATGTTTTGAAATAGTGACATGGATTTATGATGGTTTGTCACTTCTCATATGCAAGGTGTAACCCCCCACCCTGCCCGCTGTTGAATTTCTTATTTTCTTGAAGAATGGTTGTGGTTTATTTGTGGGGTCCAGGAAAGTTTGTAAGCATAGATATCCAGTGTTTGTTTGTAAAGGAAAATGTAAATGTCTTTCATAAATTAATGATAGTACAGTAGTATTTACATTTTAATGTTGCTTTCTTGGTTGTTGGTCTCAGGGAAGTCTTATTCATTTAGTGATAGCAGTTTTAAAATACTCTGATTTGGAATGTCTTAAATAGCCACCTTTTGTTTTGGGGTAGTTGTAACAAACTGCAAGGCCGACCTCCTCTCCTTCCAGAGTCTGTCAGGTGCTGAGCTCTGGCCAAGGAGAGAACTGTAGCAAAGATGTTTTAGCACTTCTATAAGGGTCCATTACTGTCACACCATTTTTGTCCACAGAAACCTGGAATTCCTTCATGATATTAGAAGTGTAGGCTTTAACTTGAACAGTTTACATGTTCAGAAAGTTGAATACCACTATGATATCTTTAATTTGTAATAACAATAATGAGAGAGAATTGTAGTGTCGTATTTCTGTTTTTAGAATTACAGATGGAATGTGCCTAAGAATTTGAGGTATACTTCAGAATGTCAAGTTGTGATTGGATGTGTGGGAACCTTTGTTTCAGATGTTTAGCAAAGACCACATTTTTCTGAGAAATTTTAAGATCAGGCTTTTGAAGGGGGAATATCAGTTTTCCAGACTATCATAAAGTTAGCTTAGAAACTCACTTTTACAAACTGACATTCACTGGAAATAAAGTTTCAGACAAGTCAATGCATGGCTTCTTTATAGAGCAAAGTACTTCAAATAAAGTATCCCATGTTCAATAAATTGTCTTTTTTAAGCTTCTTACTGCTTGTCATGCATTAGCAGGCATTATCCTATCCTTATAAAGGCACAGTGCAGAAGTAGCATCTAGCAGCTAAATTCTACAGAAATGGAAAATAAATTTCCATTTTTCCCAGTGGGGAAAATTATGAGAAACATTTATTTTAGATTTAAAATAAATCATTTTTTAAAATCTCAAATTGTTTGAGAAATGCTAGGAGTAAAAAGATCAGAGAAAGACAAATGATACAGGTACACAAGAAAATGATATGCTGTAGTTACTGGGGTAACTGTGGGCTTGAGGCAGGAAGTCACTGGAGAAAGCAATGTGTACGAACTTGGACTAATGATTACATAGCTGGGTGTAATGTGCAATTTATTTCTAAGGATGTGAAAGAAGTATAAGAAGAACAGTCTCTGCTACTCCTAAATTTAGTCCAACAGATCACACATTGCACAGATCATTGGTAGTATGTGGGACAGTCTCCTCCCAAGTAAATAGTTCAGATCACTTGGAATGAGTGCTACCTTATTGACTGTACTATTCTACTGACTTTGAGAGGCTAAGAGAACACTCTGGTGATTTCATTCCAATTTGTGATGGAGGTTTATTGTGTCCAGACTCGCAGCTACACTGTTTGGCATCTGTTTGGACTGTCTCATCACAAAAATAACAAATTAAATGGACTTGGAGACCATAGTACTCTAATTCCCAGAAACAGATTCCTACTTGTCAAATAGGAGTTGAATCCTATTGGAGGTTGTGCTGCTGCTGCTTCAGTTTTCAGTATTGTTAACTAAGCAATTCTCATAGTCAGTAAAATTAACTTCCACGTAAGCTGCTAAGATAAATAATTCATTATGTCTGTGATATGTGCAATGGCTGAGTCCTTCAATATTTTTTTATAAAATGGCATAGTATGCATTATTTCTGTGACAATGTGAACTTTGCCTTAAATGCTTCTTTTTGTAATGCATTCTTGTCCTCAAAATATATTGCTGTTGAAATACAGTTCTCTTTTCTTTGAACAACTCATATTAGTGGGCAAATAGGACATGGTGTAGCATAGTTGTTCTTTCTGTTGACTGGTGTCAAGTAATAGTTGAAGAAACTGTTAGTGTCAGATGCTTCTCTGGAAGTCAGGCTTTGCTTTGTAAAGCATGCTTAGTTTTGGTGGCTAAGTATTTGCAGTCATGATGTACTGTGGTGTTTATTTATATATCTTTTTCACGGGCATCATTTAAAATCTGCTTACATGACTTGTTTTTCCTTAAGAAAAGCAGTTATGATAGCATCTGTTATCAGTGTCAAATGTTCACATCAGAAGCCTGGAATGACATTTGACTTGCACTTGTGAATTGGCATGATTATGCTCGACTGAGACGGGTTCAGTGTCAGTGCAAAGGTGGAAGATTGGGTCATGCTATGAAGTTGCTAATAACCAGAAGTGGTTGGGGAACTTCTGGCCTTTTCTGGGAGTCAATAAAGAAAAAGACAATTGCAGAAGTGGAGCGCCTTCTATCAGTTCCAGGGTGCTGCTGCTATGCTGAATGAGGGGTAATCTACTAAATCACTTGTGCCACCTACAGAGCCTGCACTCCTTGGAGGGCTTTGGTCTACTGTGGCTGAGGCACAGCCAGTTTTTTTGGCATGATCCTCAAATGTGTGTACCCTTATATCCTGGTGAGGAGAATGGAGGAGAGATGTTCAGTGTGTTTTTGAATTCTGATGACTTCAAAGCAAGCTGAATGTGCAAATGTATACTTTTTGATTTATAATTGAAATGAGTATATATGTTGCTACTCTTGAATCCAAGAAGTGTAAAATGCAGAGTGTGTATTTAGCATTGTGTGCTAAAGCCTCCTTATCTCCCAATATTTAAGAATTGAGTTTTATCTAATCCAATTTTGTAGAAAATGTAGGAAGTCACACAGGTAGTCGTATTAGCTGATCCTATGAGTATTCTATTGTTTTCTTATGAAAAAGGAAATTTTGTAGCAAAAAAGAAAAATGTAGCTTTATCCTGTAAATATGTAAGCCTGTGTTTACTAACATTCAGGTGAGTAGCCTTAGCGAATTCAGTTGAAAACAATCCATTGTGTAGAAGTATCTCTGATTATTTCTAAGATAGACATGAGTTTGAAATGCCTCTTAACATGAAAATTATTACATTAATGTAAATGACAGAATATGAATAAACATACCTAATGTGAAATTAGACAAATCTGCAAGTCTGATTATAAATGCAGTCAATTTCCTTGTAAATTATTTTCAATTCTTAAGTTTTATTCATAAAACAAATTAATTGCTGCCTTTAATGTGTTTAATATATGTGTATGTTATCAGATAAATGCCCTTATGTTTCTAAGAGCACTGGTAAGAATGTTGACAATATAGATATTTGCTGTTGCATGACCATGCTTAACAAGTTTTGGGGGTATTCTACCATTGTGGCCTTAGTTACTTTGCTTTTTTTAAAATTTGTATATCAGCATTATTCAATTCTTGATCCATCCAAAGTGACTTTTCCTGTTGCATACTTAATTTGTAAAGAAATATTGAATATCATGATATTGTTCTGATGGTCCATTTTGTGTCTTTTGTTGTTAATCACTTAGTCTTGTTCGCTATCATGAATAGCAAAGGGAAAGAAAGATAGTAGGTGATATTTTATGTGATAGTGTTTACAAAAGCTTTCAGCTTGGAGCAATGTCTTTAATATAAACACATGTATTAAAAATGGTAAGACTTTTTTTTAAAAGTGTAACTTTAATGAAACTTATTTGCATCACTTTTGAAGATCAAACACTGTCTTTTCATCACCCGAATTCTAGGAGCTCTTTGAGCAAGGTCTAGAGCCTCGCAGCAGCTCTCTACTCTGGTTCCTCATTCCAAAAATTTTGGAGTGATCCTTAGCCTGTCTTCCTTTCTTGCATGATGACATAAGTTAACATTACAAACACCTGCGATACTTGTCTTCATAAGTTGTTTATGCTCCCAATGGATTCCAATAGTCCAGAGTAAGTGAATGAGAAAAATGAAAGCACAAGATTAATATATAGGAAAGATTTCTGTCAGAATTGCAACTTGGTGTCATTAGCATGCCTGCAATTTGAAGAGTTGGTTTTTGAATTATACCCATACCTCCATCACATTTGATCGAACCCATGACAAAGCAAAAATAGCCCAAATTTTTCAACTTTCCTTGCTCACAAACAAAGCAGAAGTGTGGACTAGATAATAAGTTAGCAATATGAAGTTGCAAACGTGAATTGACCTACTTGCTGCACTTGGGATGCTCCAAGGCAAATGAGATTTCAGCTGAGAAAAGAAACCTTGACTGTTTAAATCATATATATACATTATTTCTGACTTAAAACTTTTGCTGTTTTTCCATGGCTTACTATTTTCTTTACCTTTTTTACATAATTATAAAAAAATGGAAATTCAAGCTGAATTAAGTCTCCATTTGATTCTTTACCTATGTTAATAATCAAACGCGTTGCTTAAAAAAAAACTTTGTAATTCTCTTTTGTTCCTCTTGAAGTTACAGGTGCTCTGTTAAAGAAGCTTTAAAAATTAGGCTTTTGTCTTAAGTATAAGTACTAATATATTGCTTAAAAGAAGGAAAAAAGGTGGCATTTCTTGCCGTTCTAGATCTAGAAATAATAGAAAGAATAAGACTGGCCTTCTAGTTCTTGTTGGAAAACTTTCATGTTGTCTCTGATCATTCTTATTTTTAAGCTCTAACTGCTCAATTGAAATAGGTAATTCAATCTATAACAATGTTTCTGTAAACTGTTAAATAGTCAGTCTGGGTAGACTTCGGCAAAAGCGAAGAAAATTTTGATATTCAGTAGGCATAATTTTTAAGATACTCTGAAGAATGATGTATGCTTTTACATGTTAATATTTTTTTCCCAAAAGAGACCATTTTAGCTAATTTTTTAGGACATCTAGCTTTAGTGGCTATTAACTGTTTGGCCAACCAGGTGCCTTAGAATAACCTCACATAAAAGACTTGAGTTCATAAATGCAGTCTTGCAGTGACAAATGAGATTTGTTAGGGAGAAAGAAATACAAGTAAGAGGCAACTGATTAACAATTGCGGGAGCATTTGGAAGGCACAGTGAATATATACTAGGAAACAGAATTTAGCACACAAGACACCTGCAGACTAAAACGTTAGGAATTCTTTCTCTGAAAGACAATTGCTTGTCTAGCTTTTAAGAGTATCTGTATATCCTGAAAATGTCGTCATGGTGCAGGAAAGCTGAGAAGACTCAAACTGTAGAGATGCTTTCAGTGTTCTGGAATATACATTTTCCTATCTCTAATTGTGATTTTTTGCAACAAAAATAGGAGCTTAATGTTGGAAGCTGAAGAGAGCAGATGGGTAACAAATCATTGACGCTGAAGTCAGGACTGTGCTTTGATAAACTAAAACAAGTATTTTTGCCTTGCTTCTTCAAAACTTTACTTTTAACAACACTTTGGTAATGTCAGTGCTTAATATGTTAAAGGATGATGCCAAACGTCTCTGCTTCTCTTGACCATTAAATTGGAATAAACTTGGACAGTGATATATCATCTTCACTGGAAGATGATTTGCTCTGCAGACTTCCATTGCCAGGAATTGGCAGATACATTGCCCTGTAGCTTTTTATAAAGATAGTGTGTTCTCTGGCAAGCCAATGAAAATTAGCCCTGATAATTCTGATGTTGCTTAGCTAAATAAGTCTTTTTTTATTATTTAATACTGTGATGTACCTTCAAGTCTTTAATATTTGACACAATTAAAAAAGTCTTAAAATACTCTCTTCCCTTAAGCATCTTAAAAACCCCAGGGAGGCTTTCTTGTCACATGCAGGAGTGCAGGAAAGAATTCTTTTAGTGGAAGTGTTAGAGACAAAAAGAATTAGTGTTCCAGCAAGAGAGACCTAATTTAAAGTTACAAAATAATGCAGCTGTCAGTTGAAGTTTAAATACTACTTTTATTTAAAGCCCATTTCTAATTAATATTTAGCTTTAAAATGGATTCAAAACAACTGCAATGTCTCTAACATTGTAATTAAGAGGAGTCGGTGCATTGAAAAATGTTGTACCTCTAATGAACACTAGCCTTACTTTCAAATTGTGAAACATCTATGAAAGGGAATTGAAAAGGTATTGTTGACTCTTCACTTAAGTATACTTGAGACTAATATAACTTACAATCCTGCGAATTCAGTCAGAACTGCTTGTTCCTCAAGATTTTAATACTGCATTTTGAGCAAGTATTTCCATTGCTGGAGTTTTCTGATTGCATGATGAGTATTAATTGCTGTCACCACACTTGACAGCTTTTCCATGTATATTATTAGGTGTGTATTCAGCAGCCATTCCTTTCATATACTATTTCTTTAGTATGAAATAGAAAGGAAAGCCAGGCAGGTGTGGTGAGCTATTCCTGCCAGGTGATAAATGCCAAGTCTTTCATTTAGCATCAGTGGGAGTTGAGGGACATCACCAACTTGCAACATCAAAACAGACTTTGTAACTAACTTTATACACAACTACATATGCACTACTTTTGTAATTACCTACAGCAAAAAATAGTGACATTAATGCTTATTGACAATTAAAAGTAAAACAAGTGTACAAGACTATAGTGAAACTTGCATTTACTTTAGAAATGCAGACTCGGGGCACTCAAAGGAACCTAAATGATGGTGATGTTGCTTTTAATGTAGTATATATTTTGTTTTTCAAACTNCTTTTTAATAAAAACAATATAGAGCTTGTAATAATTCCTGTATGAACCAGCATTTTGTTCATTACATTTTTGTTACTTTATTAAAATAAGACATGCTGTGCTGCTCAGATTGACTAAAGGAAGCATACTGTATAGTAGCTTTTGATTCACCATATCTAGTTTGCATCAGGTTGCTGTTTTTTTTAAACCTGCACAGATGACAAAAAAAAAACAACAAAGAATATTCTTTTTTGAGGATGTGTTAAGCTCCTTTTAAAGCAGTCAAATACCAAGGTAAATGAAAAAGATGTGCCAGAAATATCTCTGGCTCTCATCACTGCTTTAAATACACATGCATACCTTGGCTTTTGTGTACAGTGCTGGTTTTTTTGTTGTGATAAGAGTTTAATTATTTCTTTAAAAAAATATATACACGCATACATACTTGCATTTCTGGAATAGAACTCTTTCTGAGAATCTTCTTCCTTATGTGGTGTCTCAAAATGTAGGGAAGGTGAGTTTTAGTGGAGCATATATCTTCTACATCATCTCTTAGTTCTTCTATTTGTTGCTTTCACTTTATATTTTGGGAGCTGTATAGTACTAAACAGTTTTAGACTGTTTGGAAGCCACTGAGTATATTAAATATCAGATTGATAATTTCTGCACTNGGAAACAAATCACTCGATCAGTCTGGCAATGGTAAGTAGCAAAAAAAATACCTTGCCCTTTTTAATAAAAACAATATAGAGCTTGTAATAATTCCTGTATGAACCAGCATTTTGTTCATTACATTTTTGTTACTTTATTAAAATAAGACATGCTGTGCTGCTCAGATTG
>VXAA01003750.1:659171-679793 GCA_013399115.1 Anseranas semipalmata | reverse complement strand
AACCTGCACAGATGACAAAAAAAAAACAACAAAGAATATTCTTTTTTGAGGATGTGTTAAGTACCTTTTAAAGCAGTCAAATACCAAGGTAAATGAAAAAGATGTGCCAGAAATATCTCTGGCTCTCATCACTGCTTTAAATACACATGCATACCTTGGCTTTTGTGTACAGTGCTGGTTTTTTTGTTGTGATAAGAGTTTAATTATTTCTTTAAAAAAATATATACACGCATACATACTTGCATTTCTGGAATAGAACTCTTTCTGAGAATCTTCTTCCTTATGTGGTGTCTCAAAATGTAGGGAAGGTGAGTTTTAGTGGAGAATATATCTTCTACATCATCTCTTAGTTCTTCTATTTGTTGCTTTCACTTTATATTTTGGGAGCTGTATAGTACTAAACAGTTTTAGACTGTTTGGAAGCCACTGAGTATATTAAATATCAGATTGATAATTTCTGCACTTACCTGTCACTATATTATTTGGGGAGGCTAGCTGTAAGGGAAGGGTTCTCTTAAAGCTTTCATCAGTATTACAAATGTTTGAGCTCTTGGCTGAATGTGAATATTGGCAAGTAGTTGTACAAAGCTATTAAGTATTTGGCTAATATCCAAACTTACTGCTGACGAGGTGCCTCTGGCCAGTGGAGACAAACTCTGAATCGGGCCTGAGCTTTCTAAGCATAATTGTCAGGATTTCTTGTCTACATGATCTGCATTTTGGTGATCATTCTGGCTCTGCTATGCCTGCATTTGAGGATGGTGTAAACAATCTTTATATATTGGTGCAAAGTCAGGAAGTAGCTCTGTGTTGAAATACTGGTTATCAATTGATGACAAGGAAACAGGAACACTGACCCTTATGAGATGAATAGCATGCCCCAGTCTAAGCGAACAAAAAAAAAAAGAGGAAAAACAAACCTAATAACAGCCAAGAAAAAGAATATCCTTCATTAAAAATGATTGGCTGCTGTTAATAATTGGAAGAATAATTTCTGTACAGTTAAGATTTAGATTTAGCAGTCAGTGTACTTCCTCAGCACAGTGTGAATACTTGCTCATGTTATGTTTTCTGTCATGGGAATATCTCATGAGGAAGAGTTTGCTATGTTTTGTTGTCTCTAGTCCTATATCTAGTTACTGAAAACTTTCTACACTTCTTGGGGTTTTCCAGCATAGTGTGCTCTGATAATTTTTTTGAATAAAATTGTTAAATCTGCTGTGGAATAGCCACACTGCATGCTGTCTAGCACCTGCATGTTAGTGAAACCTTTCATGAGAAACCGGCGAGAATTCTGTGTGTACTGTGGCTATGTGCAGAATTGGTAGCAGAGCTCAAACTGATGCCTTTGGCTGGAATATCTAATCTGAGACTGCTGTGCTATTTAGGCCTAATGTTTTACAGGAGAGACATGCAATGTAACAACATATTGTGACTTTTTCTGAACCAAATGAATGAGGAATTTCATCATTTCATTAAAAATATCTATTTAAACACAAACTTTTGTTCCACAAGATCTGACTTCCATTTTTTACTGAAGCATCATGATTCAGAGTTCAGGAAAAAAGTGAAATGGCTCCCAATCTATTCTGAGGGTCAATTACAATGTCTCTACATTTTTTTGGATTTATTACGATATGAAAGATTGACAAATGTAATGCAGAAAATTGTCACTTTTAACTTGGTGGCACTGATTTATTTAAACAGCTTCTTGACAACATTTTCTTTTGGGGGAAGGCGTAGTGAAAGAAAATCGAAAAACAAATTATTGGGTTCTGTGAAGACAATATTTTGAGGAAATTAATTATACACAATTTAAAAGTAGTGCATTGGGGAAGCAAGTAAAGTGAGACAAGTTCTATTAGTATCATATTAGAACTCTGTTTTAAGTCTATATAAAATTGATAGCTAAAAGGTAAATAAAACACAATGTCCGAGTCTTAAGTGATGTGGATAATGTTGAACCCGTGATGTATTTGTCTGTAGAACGCAGGTGATGAGGAGGGAGAAATGTGAAGAATAAGCCTAATTTAGAACAGCCACCAGACAGTATTTTAGCCTGAAATAGACTTTCTTATTTACTGGGGTTTCAAGGCTGATGAAAGCATAAGGGGTGGGGTGGTGGGAGAGGTTTCTTCCCTGAGAATGCATGCTTCATTTTCGGAATACTTTTATGTAGTTTTCACAACACAAACATATTAAAGGCACAATAATAATGGTTATCTTGACTCATACGGATTTACTTTAAAAATTACTTTTTAATGTATGAGAATGTTGAGACAGGCAGTTGGGCATCTGCTTTTTTTCTAGTACTATTATATCGTATTTTAAAACTCAGAATAAGCTTTTCAATCATGGGAAAACATGTTCAGTAGGTCTGCTGTCTGTCCCAGACCAGACTGAATGAATCTGAGTGACTTTTTCTTTACAGCAAAATTTTTAAGGGGGTAAAGTCTTTGAGTTGTTTTGGAGCTCCTTTGTGCTCTATTACACATACTGCAAGATCTGTATCTTCTGGGCTCCTCTCAGGAGGAGCCCCTATCCCTGTAGTAGTGGGTATGCTATTCTTGTCTGTACAGCTCTTCCACCCTCCCCGTTGTGAGGATGAGATTCTTATGTTTCCATTTGATTCTATTTTTTTCTTCCATCCCTTGCACTGTGGCATTAGTGTTTTGCTTTAGTTTAGCAAAACCATCCTTGAAATATTGGGGGGAAAAGGCTTGCTTTACAGTGTTTTTTTTTATTTTTTCCCCAATAATTCAAAATGCTGATGTAAAAGCAATACAGGTTTCAAGATAGAATCGTTTCTGTCTCTCCTGTCCACGCTGAGTTCAAACTGACTGGCTCTGTGCCAGCTGGTGCTGTAGAAAGGGTGGGGTGTGTGTGTGGGAAGAGAGCTTTTCTCTTGCCCTCTTTTCCTCCAGTGAGTAGATAATGATCTCTGCAGCAGTTGTTGAGGCCCTGAGGCTGATATTGCCTATTCTTGTCTCCAATTCCTGATGCACTGAGACACCATAAATCTTCCTAAAGCTAGGCTCACTGTATAAGCAATTAAGAGTACAGAATGGTGTAGGTGCCTTTCTCCTATCTTCCATAAAGCAACGGTAGATGGCTTCTGCTGTGTCTGAGACACCTCACAGCCCTAAAGGAAAGCTCAAGGTTTATTCTTACCTTCAGATGTATACATCTCCAGGTAAAGGCCCACTCCTATGTGCTTTTGTTTTTCCAAGTTCTTTGTGAGAAAGATGGCCTGTACAACTCAGATTGTAATAGGTATGAGTTGCAAATGAAAATAGATAAATACGTGCAGATTATCTCTAAACTGGGATTTTCGACTTTGTCTGCAAGCTATCCCTGGTGGCCTATGAAAGTTAATAATGTTTGCATTGAAATGAATTTCAGTGGAGCAGCCTGGGTGCAGTACAAAGAGTTCAGAGTTTCCAAATTATTAATATTGAATGAATACAACTCTCATTTTTTCCCAGCACCCACAGTGGCACTGTTGACAACATTTCAGTGTAGTACAGTGCCTTCCACTCATGAATTTCATGGCTCTTGATGCACTGCTTGGGAAAGAGGTGAAAATTCATGAGAATGGCCACTGGTGTATAATAGTAGTTGAAACAAATTGAACAAGTTGAAACATTTCAGCTAGTTCAGATGCATAATGATAGTTAAAACAAAAATGCTTTAGACTGTACTGGCTGTTAAACATGATGAACATGTAGCATATACAAAGCAATACTTAAAATTCATGTAAGCCATGTGGTGTATGTTTGTGTGGGATAATGAGGGGATCAGTGGAGAGCTCAGCATGCTTCTTGTTTGCCGACATTAGTATCTGTAATGTTTCATGATAAAATTGTTGGTGATGATTTAATATACTAGGGATTACTAAAAAAAAATATAACAAACGTCCTTCTGCCTGCCTCAACACTTTGAAAAAAATGCAGCACGTGTAGAACAGATATTTTATAACATATTTGGGAAATAATATATTTATAGATAATGAGGATGCTGCGGGGGAATGGTTAAAGATTACTGGATTTAACTGAATCCAACTTTTGCTCTTCCTCCAATTACCTTTGAAAAAAATGGTACTACATCTGGTTAATGAGCACCAATTAATACCATCAATTTCTTGAGACAGGTTAGTTTTTAAAAAATCAGTAGACCTACCAAATCCTAAAGTCCTATATGTATATTGATATTTCTGTTATATAAGCTAATAAACTTATTTAAAACTTGGTAAATACATAATAACAGTATAGCATTTGGTAACAGTAAGAACATCTGATCCACATCTACCTGGTTAAATTGTGAGGATAGTTCTAGCAAAGTAATATGCTGGGAGGGGGAGGGACAGGGACATGACTGTATCTGACAGGCACTCCTTTTATAAATGAAAACCGAGATTGTCATGTAACCTTTTATTGAGAAGCTGATTAACAACAAATATTAACAAGCCAGTACTTCATTTAAAAAATACGGTGTTGTAATACTGCATTGTAATTCTTTAGGAGGAAATATTCACTCAAATCAGCTTGGTTTTGTTAATTCTTCCTAAAATGTTTTTACTAGGTAAAGCTGAACTGTTAGAATGTTGCTCTCTTCCTCCTTTTTCTTATCCAAAAACCTCTTTATTAATCCAAACAACAATTAAAAACCCTGCCTATTTCCTTGTTCTGTCTTCATTTAATATTACTAGAGAAAACAGCTGCTGAATTCCTACTTTTATTCTGTCTTTTAAAAATGTAATACCTTTTGTTGGGTGGTTCTTAATGCCAAAAACTGCTATTGTTTTTTTTCCTTTATGTAATTCCATGTGGTTTGTCACTTGAGTATATTAATGTATCAGCTCAAATGCATTTTTGGGTCCATGGTGTTTATTGCAACATAAAACTTGTTAAACTAAGTCAAAATGTCAAGATATTTTTAACAAGAAAGAAATAAGCAGTTTTTCCTCTGAATGAGACTAGTTTTAAAATGCATTTTTAACCAGTCATCCTAAATACAGAATGTATTAAGTTTTATTTTAAAAGTAAATTACTCTAGGAGGTATGATATATGTTCATTACTTTTCTCTTTGGAAAGTTACTTGCCAAGACAAGGAGGAAAACTTACTTTGTAATATTCTTTTTTCCCTCCCAGGTATTTCATTTTGGAGGAATAGATTTTTGCCTTCTGGAAGAATGCAGTGAAACTGCCAATATTTCTAGCTGGAATTATAAATTTAATATTCATCTTTAGTGTTACTAATTTCTTACTAAATAGTACCTCAAAGTAGAACAAAGATGTATGGAAGTGCAAGAACAATCAGCAACTTAGAAGGAAGTCCTTCCAGGTCTCCTCGTTTGCCAAGATCCCCTCGCCTGGGTCATAGGCGAACTAGTAGTGGAGGAGGAGGAGGAACAGGTAAGACATTATCAATGGAGAACATCCAGTCCCTTAATGCAGCCTATGCAACATCTGGACCAATGTATCTGAGTGACCATGAAGGTGTAGCTTCTACTACTTTCCCAAAGGGCACAATGACTCTTGGAAGGGCTACAAATCGAGCTGTGTATGGTGGTCGAGTCACAGCGATGGGGAGCAGTCCTAATATTGCATCAGCTGGACTGTCCCACACAGATGTCCTTTCTTATACTGATCAACATGGAGGTCTGACCACATCTTCACACCATCATCACCATCAGGTTCCTTCTATGCTGAGGCAGGTTAGAGATAGTACCATGTTAGACCTGCAGGCTCAGCTTAAGGAACTACAGAGGGAGAATGATCTTCTCAGAAAAGAACTAGACATTAAAGACAGTAAGCTGGGATCCTCCATGAATAGCATCAAAACTTTCTGGAGTCCTGAATTAAAGAAAGAAAGAGTATTGAGGAAAGAAGAAGCAGCCAGAATGTCAGTTCTTAAAGAGCAAATGAGAGTTTCCCATGAAGAAAATCAGGTAAGTAATTCTGAAAGTTTCTATCTGTTGATTCACAGCTAAGTACTAGATATTTTGCTTATAATACTGTGTCTTACATTGGAACAAATTTGACAATAACAAGAATTTTATGTTCTATCTTAATTTGGCTGCTAAACAGATGAAAAGGACACTAAGAACCTGAATGCAGGTTATAATTTCCTTCCTGCAGCATTCTTTCACATTATAGCTGAAGAGAATGATTGTTTGTCACCACCTTATTGTCTTATTTTTGAGACTTTCTGTAGCATGTTTTTTTTCCACCAACAGTCTAAATATACTCTGCAACCTTTTCTGAAGAGGTGAATGAACCATTTCTCCAAAAGTATAAACAAACATCCAGAAGTATATTTTCTATGAACTGTATAGGGATTTAGCTATCTAGCTTTAAGTTAAAAGAAGATTTGATATTAAATTCCCAAATGGAATCTTTTATAATTCTGCATGTTACAGAATGAAGTTGAAGTGATGTTTTCAGCAATGCTTCAGAGACCTGGCTTAGAAAAAGACCATCTTGTAAATATGTACTTCAAATATTTCTATTTGCAACACAACAATCTTTTCCCAAAGCTATAAAAAGATTAAAGCTATAATGTCACACTTCATGAGACTATTTTATTTCACAAAGTTATATAAAACAGTGGCATTGAGTAGATCAAAAATTCTCATATTGCTGTCTCCACACACTTCTTGGCTGCTGGTCTTATTTAAAACTGCTCCTTTTCAGACCATCTGTTAACATCCCCCAGACAAAAACACAATCCTGTGTTTCTCTCACTTCCAGATTCCCAATCTAAACTTCTTCACTGGCTGGCAGACAGCAATAACTGAAATTCTTAATTTACTTCTGAGTTTCTGATCATCATTACTTCTCACCAAACTTTCCAGTTCTTAGTTCCATAGGCATGTCTTGTATCTAAATATCTAAGAAGCTTGGTGTTGACTGATACCAGTCATACTGACTGGGTCTTGATCAGGAATTCAGTACAGTGAATTAATTTCCTTGTATAACTTGAGTATCCAGACTTGACAGTACTAGGTAATGAATATTTATAGGGGCTGCACTAGGATGCAGCTAGAACAAATATCATAAACATGTTTGGCAGATGTTCTGCTGTTTCAAAAGCCTTGCTGGTTAGCCGTGCTGATTTGGGAAGCTGGTGTCAGTTTAACAGTGGAGGAAGTATTCTAACACACTGCCTTTTGGTAGCCTTTCTTAGGGAAACATCACATTAATATCTTCCATTTAGAGGTAACATGGCATTTGGAATCTGAATCTAGTATTTAAAGACCTTAAGTTATCTGCTGAAGTGGTTATGCACATTTTTTTTGAAAGCTACTTCCTCATCTTGAAGGCAAAGTGAATTAGTAACTGTTACAAGTCATCCTATTCATTTGTTCACTTCATAGATTGCATTTTAACAGTGTCTGTCTTTATTTTCTTGTGAGGGTGAACCTAAGGAAAGACAGAAATCAAGTATTTTACCCTATCTATATATTTAACGTGAATCCTTATATGTAAGAAAATAACATCAAACTTTTGGGGTCAGCCCAAAAGTCTGTCTAGCCCAGTGTGACACTGCTACCAATGTCCAGAAGTTCAAAGAATAGAGCAAGTGTATGGTGAGTACTCCACTGAGTACTCTGATCCAGGTACAGTTTGTATGACAACTCTTAGGGGACTTCTGAGTTAAGCCGGTCTGCTTTTGGACCTATTTAAAACTCTAGTGTCCACAACCTCTTATGAGAGCAAATCCAACAGCTTCACTTGTCATGTGAAAAACCACTATCTTGTGTTTGTGTTTGCACTAGATTTTGGCTACTTTTGTTAAGACTTCCTTTTCCTGGCCCTGGAAGAAACATTAAGTAACTGACCTCTGGTGCTGGTCTCCTTGCCACCTATGGTTTTATAGGACTCCATTATCACACTGCTCCCTCAATTCTTTTTCAGACAGGAGAATGTTAGCATGTGTGGTATTTTTTTCATGTGTAATTTCTTTGATTCTTCTCTTAATCTTTTTCAGACCTATTTTTTTGAGGTGTGGAGACCAAAAGTGCTCATTTTTCATAGTACAGGAGAAAAATAGTTTATGCACTGATGTTAGTGTTTGTTCAACATTTCCCAACACTTTTTTTTTCCCAGTTTTGGATGTGTATTTTTTTTGCTACTGAGTACTGAGCTAATATTTTAATGGAAATACTTACCATAGCCACAGAATCTTACTGGTGGCTATACTCAGTTCAGATCCCATCTTGTTATGTGTGATGGTAGTTTTATTTTCATTAGTGTAACTTCACATGCATCTCCCTAAATATTATCCTTCAGTCCTGTAAAATAGAAGGAATATAGGGGAAAATATATGAAAATGAGTAACATTTGATACAGATTTTTCAAAAATTGTGCCACATGAGTCTGGTTTTCTTGGATGACAAGAAAACAGGCTTTATGCATAAGGAAAAAGCACTAGTAATACTGACGTGGAAACTTTTTACACTGTCTCATTA
Organism: Anseranas semipalmata; assembly: GCA_013399115.1. Taxonomy (NCBI): domain Eukaryota; kingdom Metazoa; phylum Chordata; class Aves; order Anseriformes; family Anseranatidae; genus Anseranas; species Anseranas semipalmata. Next base: position 671,319 of record VXAA01003750.1, on the reverse strand, counting down.
GCAGTGAGATGAAATTGCTATTATATGGATGCCTCTCTTGTTGGAAGACTGAGTCAGTGTAATTATCAATGATTCATGGTAAAATTTGAAAAGACAGTATCTAGTAGGATCTGGCAGGGATCTGTCGTGTTTCAGGTTTTCATCAGAATAATGAATACATGTTACTGTACCAGATAACGTCAAACTAGGAAGAGCTAAAAACATCCTGGAAAATAGGGTTATAATTGAAAACAATTTTGAGAAATTGGAGAAATCAGCTGAAAGTAGGGTGTTTTTTCAATAGAATATTAGTACAAATTAGAGCCTTTTAGGTGCAATAAGAGACTTATGCAGAGATTTACAGACACTAACTAGGACGTTCCTGATTTTCTTTTGAAGATTATTTTACTTCTGAAGATGTGTGCTTTGAGCACCTGTTCTTTGATATTATAACCCAAAGACAAGTTAATTGTCTTGTCTTGCTGTTCTTCTCTATCATTCTTTTATATTCTCTCTGAGCACAATTAGTATTAGTGTTTCTGAGCACAATTGGTGGTATTCCCTATATGGATTGATTATATAGAGGGGAGCAGAAGGTACTCTAAACATTTTAGGCAATTAAAAGTGGTTCTTCATCTTGGAATCAACCATTTGAACTGTCTCAATAGGACATTGCACTTTTTTTTTTCAGGTAGGTGGTTATTCTTAGAGATCTTACTTGAATGTATTATACAGAAGGGTTAATGTAGAAGGTCTAGGTGATCTGGAAGGTCTCTTCCAACCTAAATGATTCTGTGATTCTGTGAAGGTTTCTCTGTAGAGCAGAAGGCTAGGAGGTAAAAAGAACTGGGAGGACACAAATCTTCGACAACATTAATTCCTATGATTGCTACCTGTCCCTCAAAAAGAGGGAGAACTAGCTTATCTGTTTTGTTGGCTGGTTCTGAGACAATGTATTAATATTTCAGTTGTCATGCTGCTTTTATGACATTTCAAAAACTGAATTAGGTTTACTATGATGTCTTTTGGATAAACTATATAATAAATTGCATGAAATAATGCACCCTTTCCATGCTTATAAATGTCTGTTTAATACTACATAAGTGATACAAATATGAGTCACTGCACGCAATGAACAGTGGCTCGTTTTCAGTCGTGATATGGGTATGTGATGATGTTGGAAATAAATGGTGAGTTTTTTTTTTCCTTATGGAAAACCAGGTAATTTTAATTTGCTTAATGTGTTCTTTGAAAACATATTATAGACTTTGATCTGCCTTTGAAGTTTAATTCCTGCCCTGATACTGCAGGAGTTCTTCAGATTAATAAGAAGAGAGAGGATAAAAAGGATAGTGAACAGTTCCTCTGAGAGGCTCATAGGTTTGAATACAAAATTGGTCCTTGAAACAGTTTTTATGTATCTGCATCAGTATGAATAACTCATAGATGCTGAAGTTAAGAGAACAGAGCTGATAAAATATAATAATTTAACCAGCGGGCAAGGGTATGCATATTCATAAAATCAGAACTGCAAGTTTAACCACTCGTTATTTCACATACTCTTCATTTTTACTTTGAGTTGTGTCAAGTATCTAAGTAGAAAACTAAAAGAATCACAGAATGGTTTGGGTTGGAAGGGACCTTAAAGACCACCCAGTTCCAGCCCCCTGCCATGGGCAGGGACACCTCCCACCAGCCCAGGCTGCCCAAAGCCCCATCCAGCCTGGCCTTAAACACTTCCAGTGATGGGACATCCTCAGCTTCTCTGGGCAGCCTGTGCCAGTGCCTCACCCCCCTCATGGTAAAGAATTTCTTCCTAGTATCTAACCTAAATCTCCCCTCTTTTAGTTTAAAGCCACTACTCCCTGTCCCGTCACTACACCCCCTGACAAAGAGTCCCTCCCCAGCTTTCTTGTAGGCCCCCTTTTGGTACTGGAAGGCCTCCCCAGAGCCTTCTCTTCTCCAGGCTGAACAACCCCAACTCTCTCAGCCTGTGCTCATAGGAGAGGTCCTCCGGCCCTGTGATCATCCTTGTGGCTCTCCTCTGGACTCGCTCCAATAGGTCCTTGTCCTTGTGCTGGGGGCATCGGAGCTGGATGCAGTACTCCAGGTGGGATCTCATGAGAGTAGAAGGGGAAGATCACCTCCCTTGACTTGCTGGCCACAATTCTTTTGATGCAGCCCAGGATACAGTTGGCTCTCTGGGCTGCAAGCACTAATCTTCTCACTCACTGTTAGCTTCTGAGACTATGTTCCTCAGCTCTTTTGGTGAAGTTTTGTTTATGCCCATTGACATTCTGGAAGCTTGACCCCAGTGAAATATGCAAGGAGTTGCTGGCAATTGAGTTATTTTGAATTCACAGATAATTTCCTCTTTAATATGCATCAAAGTGTACACTTGATTACTGGTTTAAAAGGTGGCCCCCATTGTTCCTAGATAGCTGAGGTAGTTAAAGGAATTTGGGGGGGGATATAAATACCTTTCAACGTGTCTCACTGTCTCTGTATAAATGTGCAGCACCACAAATTTTGAAGCTTATTGTGAATATTCATGAAGTACAAGGTTATATACAGAAAGGTAAAGCTGGTAACCTGAGAAATGGAAATTTTCAGTTCATAGTTCATTATGCTTCCTGAGGAGTCTTATTTTAATAAACTATCTTAATACAAATTAGAAAGAAAATGTTACTTGATTCTTCTTACTAAATATGTCTTCGAGAAAGTTATCACTTCAAATATTTTCAACTCAAATCTGTGATATATTGTTTATGACCAATGGAAGTATACTTCAAGGTATTTTTAAAGCCAGTGGTTTCAGCATGTTCATTCACGTTATTTCTGTTTTTCACTGTATTGTTGTTTCCTGCTTTCTTCAGCTTATTTTTCAATACTTCTCTGTTAAGAGCTGCATGCACACTTGTTGATTTTTACTTTATTTTGGATGTTATCTTCACTGTTTTCTTAATTTAAACTAATTTACACTGATGGCAATTTAGGTAAGTAAGTGCAAAATATTTCCACTTTTTTAAACAAGATAAAGTACTTAAGTGTTTTTAATTTGTATAATAGATTTAACAATTATAGAGCAAAACTTTATTATCTGAAGGTGAAGGCATAGTAAAGCAGAAGTACATCAATATTTCTTTTTTTTGAATTTGAAAGTTGAAACATTTGTCAAATGGGAGGGGTCAAAAATAGCAGAACTGCTCTGAGGAATGAGAATACATAGATAATGTAATACAGAGTGAATAAGCTGTGCCAGAAGTGCATGTTGTAGCTTTTGTGCTACTGTTACTGACAATGAGGAAAAACTTTTAGCTTGGTGGTGGTGGGTGGAAAGGGATAAGGAGGCGATCATAATACTGTAGCTGTCCAAGGAACTTTTGAGGAAGTGGCAACTCAAAAGGGGCTAAAGGTGATTGGGGAATGTATTTTTTTAAACCATTTTAGAATAGCTTTTTCAGATTAAAAAAAAAAAGCCTAGGAAGTACTGAGCTAGAAAAAGAATAAGGGGAATGTGTCTCTGTAGGTGTATAAGTACTTGTTTGGTCTTGACTGAAGCCTTTTGTCTGTATTCTGGTTTAGAAAATAATGCACATATATACATTATATAGTGGAAGCCAGTACTTTCAGTTGTATGATAGTTTTAGCACACTATAATGGTCATTTGAAAGGGATAGTAATAAGTTAAATCCTTTTTGTGCATTTTTGAGATATAAAGAGATCTGAGGAAAGCAAGTGTTGATTTTGTTCTGTTCCCCCCAGTGTACGCAAAAGATAAGGAGTATGAATTTTAAGTTTTTGCTTTACTCAGATGTTTTGGAGTCATTACTGTGTACAACTCAGCTGAAGGTACAATATTATTAAATTTAAAAGGTATTTTATTCATTATGTTAGAAATCAAGTTGTTGAAAAAGTGATTTAAACTTTCAAGATTATGAACAAAATACTACTTTAGTCACCCTTAGTCACAGTTGGGTCACCTTTTTTGTTGCTTTTTTTCTAAATGCAGAATGTAACTCATTCTCAATTATGCCAGTGCCAAAGTACTAGCATGAGAAGTTTTTTCCAATTGCATCTTGAAGTCTTAGAATGAGTGTCAAATAATACGTGTCGGTGAGTGTTCCTTAGAAAGTATAAACAAGGCTAGTCATATTTTAAGGAGAGATAGATTGACCACGGAGCTGAGACAGCATTTTTGTAAAAGATGTTTGGAACTGTATAATGCTGTATGACTTGGTTGTAGTCTCATCAACTTGGAACATATTCATATCCTATATTTGTTTTGTTATCACATTTGATGCTACATTCCTGAGATACTACAAAGTGTTTCTGCTTCTGTGTGTGTTTTTTTGTTCTGTAATGGTGATGATCATCTGCTGCTGAATTTGGTAACTGCATCCTGTTAAACTTTGCTTGCAGCTTCAGATGGAAGCTCCATTCTGTGTCCCCCATTGTGACATGTTTCAAAGTATGGTTCTGCTGCTCAACCGTGATTGTCCAGTGCGTTGCTGTGTGGGTAAAACCCTAGGTAAAGAAGCCAGGATTCCCATGGGATCTCATAGGATGACCACTTCAAGAAATACAGATCTAGCAGGAAGTAGGTTGGGATAAAACTACCTTTAAGTTATCCCTGCATTAGGCTTGCAGCACTACTTGAAGGTATTCCTTCAGTAATACTAATAAACCATACATCAAGCATGGCAGCTGCTGCTTTTTGCCTCCTCTTCCCTCAAATTAGGATGAGTCCAGAACAAGCATTCTAGCAGAGTACTTTAAGCTGTCAGAATCCCTAAAAGGAGGTGGGGGGAGAGGTGACTGTATTGTGTACATAAACCACTGAGTTTGATTAGAATGAGAAGGGTTGGATACATCACACAATTAGTAAACCATTTGATAACACAGGAACTTATTTTTAAAGTAAGGTTTATAAAGCATAAAGTCTCCTGAAATAGCTGAACATTTAATCTCGTGAATGATACAGATTCTTACAGAGATCATAAATAATACATCAGACATTATCCTTGGTAAATTTCTTTTCCATTGATCATGATGGAGCCTGTGGTTTTGCACTTTTTAAATTTTATTTGTTAGCTTCTGTAAATTGGCTTCCTTCCAGACTTTAAACCTTTGAATCTCAAAAAATGCTGGGGATGACTCTTCAGAATTTTGTCATTTGAAGTGGGGGAGAGAAAGGGGAGGAAGTAGTGAAAAAATGAGTCACACTTTTTTCGTTATGCATTTTTAGTCTTTATTATTTCAGACATTGTCCCTCATTTTGAATTTTCAGATTTCATCTTGAATTTTCTGGGAGTCGTCCCCAACTGCTGCTAGGCAGTTAATGATGCCATATTCAATTAGTCTGCAACAGGGAACTCCATCCTCTAGGTTATTTTGGAAAAACATGACCCTTTTGGGTGTGCTGCAGAGCATTATTTTTATATATGCATATAATTTAAAGATAAACCTGCATGTCACTTCCTAACCTTTCTTTTCCATTATGCTTCTGAGCTCATAAGATGCATTTCAGATTGGTGGCTCTGTTTGGGGGTGGGGTGGGAGGGAAGGCAGTGAGGAAAATAAAAGCATTATTGTGACTTCATCTGTTGGTTGCTGATTTTAAAAAAGAAAAATTCTTCCAAATATCTGCATGTTCTGGAGTTATGTCTTAACACTATGCAGGTTCAAATTCTGATTTTTACCCATTTGCTCTGTATAAGGTGTCTAACATAGTAGTGACTATAATACTGTGTATTTCCCTGGTGCCAGAGAGTTGTAAAAAGCTGTCCGTTTCAAGATACAACCTGCTACTTGAATTTATTGCTGGAATATCTCTCAGTTGAGTAAGCAAAGAAAGCAACATTCTGGACCTCTTTTTATGTTTTGTAGAGGATAACTTTTTGCTCAGATTGTATTGCCTCTAGTGGGAGCAAATAAGTCTTTTGAATTCAGTAATTTTGGAATATTTGGTCTGTGGGGTGGGGAAACTGTATTTAGATTTTGAATTTCCCTAGGCATCTGTCACAATGTAGCTATTGTTCTTACTCTTGGCATTTGAAGATGATTTACAAAGCTAACACAACACATGTGAAAAGAAGGCAGTCGATTTCCTGTGAAGTGCTCTTTGAACCCTAAAGCGAAAGGAATAAATGATGCTTTTGCCAAAAAGAAAATCCTCAGGCAAATCAATGTAAATGTTTCAGTGTTAGAGACTCAAAGAACACTGAGGTCTTGTAAGGTAATCTCTATTCCAGTTCCATCTATAATTGAATGAGTGTGAGGTCTCCAGCACATCACTCTTCTGTCCAAGAAAAGCAAAGGTCGGCAGAAACAAGACAGAAAACACATTAAGAAGCATTGTAGCTTCAGAGGAGCTACGGTAAACCCTGGAATAATGTCTGCTTTTTGCACAGACCCAAATTTTCTATTTAATTGACTACAGTATTAATTGTACAGAGTACAATTCTCATTACAGAATCTTTGTATTGAAGAAAAACAGCATTGAAAGAGGCAATGGGTTGTGCTTTGAAAATTAAGTACTAGGTATAAATACTTCCTTTGTATTTTGTTTTAAATCATGTGTAAACTGATGTTGCGAAGCTTTTTCAATTTATAGGTAAAAAGACAAAGAATGGTCATGTTAGTGAGATATTTCCTCTGTGTGATATTAACTCCAGATAGCTAATATTACTATTAGAGCAAAACACTTAACTAATTTACTGAAAAAAATGCCTGAATATCATGATATTGTATTTCTGCTCAACACAGTTGAAGGTGGGGATGAAATAGTGGGTTGCTGTTTAAACCCTGCTATACCAAAGCATTAATCAAAAGTTTTAATGCGAACTGGAAAAAACATTTGGAGTCAATAGGTCTGTGACAAAAGCCTACTGGTTTATTGATTGAAGTAAGAGCGTATGTACGACTGTGTACAGAACTATACGTATGCTGCTATTCAGAATGTTTTCCACTCACTGATAATACTACATTCCTTCCCTGTGTCAAAAGTTTCTACTGTACTCTGAGTAACAGAAACTGAGCTCCATTTCTGAGTTTTGATAGAAGCCAAAATTCCTGATTGCCCTTTATTCTACAGCTAAAAATTGTATCTCTTCTCATGCCACTCTGAAAATGTACCTACTTGGCAGCACAGCTCTCTAGAATTCAGAGTGTATGCTATCTACATAAAAACTATTTTAAATAAAGGTTTGTACTGAATTTGTCAACATAAATACACCTAGAAACATTATATTATTTGTTTTAATATGTATTGTTTAAAAAAACAACAACAAAGAAAACCCCAAACATTTTACCTTTGTGGAGATAATGTTGCCATGGAATTTGATATTCCACTAGAATATTACAGTATTTGGGATATCTGAAGTTCGTCCTACACAACTTGTGTCCAGATAGATGTTCTGTTGTGTGCTGTATAGCTTTTACTAAAGTTTCTGATAGTTGAGAGAGATTTGGCATAATTTTTTAATTGTTGGTTAACAGCAACTTCTTAAAGGCCATCATCCTCTTGTGGACAAAATTTGTTTTAATTTATATGAATATTAGTATGTTTGGATTTAATATATTTATATATTTTATATATTCTGAGTTTACTTGAAATGTGGACATGAGCTGCATAACTGTTTAACTGTGAATAATATAGTATTTTCATTATATTAGACTTTTGTCTTCAGATTCCCTAGTGGAGTTAGGGAGGGGAGGAGAGAACTGCAGAGAAGAAAGCACGAAAGTTGCTTAAGAGAGCATTCTTTATCCTGCTCAGGCAGTTCATTCCCTGAAGAGGCAAAGCTGTCAGAATGAGAATTTGAACAATTAGACAAGAATACTCATGATAGGCTTTTCCACCTGACTACACTGCATTTATGACTGGCTTCAGAACTGCAAAATGAGCAAGCAGTGCCAGTTTGGTAAAGTCCAAGAAAAAATATTTCTATATCATATTTTAGGGGAGACTTTTATTAAGTAAATGTGTACCTATAAAACAGGAATGGAAGCCACCAGTAATAATAATAATAAAAAAATAGGTTAAATAGGATGTTATCCTATTCAGAACTCAGATCTTGTATAATGCAGTCCTTCACTGTGTAGAGAACTGGTGCCATCCATGGCTAAGCAAGCAATAGAATACCAGAAGGAAGATTTTGCAAGTTCATAGTAAAATAAAATTATCTTTAAGAACGTTTTTCCATACTTGTTTTAACTAGTAAGTCGCCTTCATTTCACAATGGCTTTAGAACAAAGTGGTAACAGTTGATCCAGCTGAAAACTGTATTTGAAAACCTACAGTTTCAAAAACTGTGTTCATTTCCCAGATGTGTCCAATTAAGTAATTTTGTTTCCAAATATCTGAGGTAGAATCTACTCTATTGGCTATTCCTTGAACTAAGCTTTTGTGATAAATCTGGTGTTTAAAAAAAATGTATATATGAAATTTGATCCCATATTAACTTGTGAATTCTATGTCAAATTGTGATATATTGTGGGATGTTATTAATATTTCAGATGATGTACCACATCACCATTTAAAAAAAATACAAGAACTAGTTTGATAATAAGAAAGCGTCTTTGACTTGCACCAAATTGGTCTTGACTTTTATCATTCAGTGTAGGTGTTTCCTACCTGCACACTCTCCCCTGCCTTCCCCCCCGCCTTCATATTCTCATTCTATATGTTTCTTGTATGTATCTGCTGGTGTTCAAGAATGGCATTCTTGCCCAGCTGGCATTATTTTAGGTTCACTTTCTCAGTCCTCCTGGGACTGAGAAGTTTAAAATTTGTGATCTTATAAAACTTAGCACTGTACATAGTGCCTTTTTGCAGAAAGTCCCATCATATGTAGAATTGTCATCTTTATGTGCTGATGAAGGCTTATGCTTCATAGATTTCATAGCATTCCTTTAGCTTTTGGTCATCCCTTAGGAATGCGTAATTCAGAGTGTAGAGTTGTGTTTAAAGAATGTTTCACTTTAATTTATTTCAAATTCTACTTCCTGTATTCCCCCATTGTTGTAATGCTCAAACTTGAAAGCTTGCTTGCTTTGATACACGTGTGTGACTTAATGCTATCTGACCTTTGCTGTCATTCTTTTTCTGCAGGTCTTTGGATTTTAGTGGGAGGCTTACAAAGCATTTGCAAAGCCACTTTATTTTTGAGCAAACCAGCACTCTTACACTTTCTTCTCCTGCTGCTTTCCCCAGTATTTTGTCATTACAGTTTGTTTGTCAGCATAATGTGCTACATTAATGTGCTGAGTTAATTTGCATCTGGATCACTTTGTTGCTCACATGTAGTGGTGCTGGTGTAAAGCAGATAGAGGGCTGAGTGGCCAAGAGTAGGAGATAATGATGGGGTCTCCAAATCTGGCAGCAGCTTAGATTCTGCTTTTAAATCTCCATGCTACCCAATGCCTTTTGCACTTAATTTCTTGAAAGGAAAATAGAAAATTATACAGCAGCCTTTTTTTCCCCAGACATACTTCAGTAGGTACAGAGAATAATACTTTGACTTTTTTCCTTGCATATTTGCTTTATGAGAAAATAGTGAAATCAGTTTTAAGTATGCACTGAATTAATTGCTTGACAGCGGTGTACAAAACAACTTGTCATTGAGTTACATTTTCTTTGGCAGGTCGGTGGCACTTCTTAGCTCTGGTGTTGCTTTTTGTTTGCCCCAAACTTTATTTCCAAATGTCTATAAATATTTTTATCTTGATAGAATCTGAAGGTTTTTAGTGACTTGAGCAAGATCATTCTTTCCCTACTGCGATGGTAAAATCTTTTCTCTTTTTTCTTTAATCCTGGCATAATAGTGTTTACAGCAAATTTAATTCTTTCAGCTTTGTTTTTTCACTATACTTTTTTTCTAGAACTAAGCAATCATTTCTTTTTAATAAAGAATTATCTTAACAGATGAGGAATTCTAAAATGTGCAGGAACAAACTGTTTTTTATATGCAAAAAAGTCTAGTAAATATATTTTGTCATGAAGTGTGTATCCTCTTCCTCTTATTTATTCCTTGATTCATTTTTACCAGATGGTAGAAAATTCTGGAAAGCACATAGCAGGGTTTGCTGCTGTTTTTCAGTTCAGCTAGCAGAAGGCCACTGGGAGGATTGTGTGTGATCAAGAAGAGTGAATCAATCTGTATAAACTCCTTATTTATACCATTTACACATCTTTACACTTTCAGTATTATCCTGTCCTTTTCTGTTGTGCTGTTCAGCTGTGACAGTGCATTTTCTTTGACTTTTAAGTTTGTCTTGAAGGTCTGTGTTACCTTGAAATAGTAATTCTGCACTCTTGAGCATGGCTACTCACTTGCTTTTCTCAGATTTACAAGCTCAAGCATTTAATTACCAAAAAAAAAAGTTTCCACTTCATCGATGCTCTGAATAGTGTGGTCATTACAAGCAATGTTTCCTTCTGTTTAACTGCTGGAGTTCCTTTCAGTAGGAGGAAAGAAGGTGTCCTCTATTTGTGGTAAATGTGTTCAAAAAAAAAAAAAAATCTGTAGTCCTTATACTCTAACTCATTTTTACTTTTACAACAGAATTAGTAACCAGTTTCCAATTCAGAAAAAAATAAAATACAAAATCTGAATCACTTCTACCTTCCTACCAGAGGTTTGGTTTGTCAAATTGCATAAACTGTACTAGGCACGAGTTGCACCAAGTTCACTCTTGTGCTTAGGAAGTGGCTCTGTCCCCTACCTGACCAAACCCACACCTGGGGGTTGTAAATCGCTATGCTGAGTTGTTGGCTGCCAAAATTTTGTGGAGTAAGGTTGTTTGCAGGGAGGTTGTAAAAAATCTATGGTTAAACCATCAATGAAGTTGTAAGGAAACCAGGCAAAGATCTTTCCATTGTGCTGGGGGTGGGGAGGGAATTTGGCAAGGAAAACCTGACGTGGAAGAACTTTGGCGGGGCGGAAAAACAAAACCCTATAGTGGGGAAACTATATATCAGAACTGAAACTATGATTACCGATTCATATACTGTTTAAATGTTAAACAGTGTTCTTTTCCTGTGTGTCAGTCAGAATCTGACTGTTCTAGTGATAAGGTGATATACTACTCAGTAGACCAAAAGTTTCTGATCATTTTTTTCCCTTGATATTTTATTTCCTACTGGTGCAGATTTCTGCTTTTGAGTAGCTTAGTCTGAAGATATAATGACTTAAACAGAGTGTTGTGACAGAATAATTATATGCTATGTTGAAAATATGTTTCTGCTGAACCATGGTAGATGCTCTTTCTTAATATAGGTTTTAAATAGACTTTATAGCTTACATTCCCACAAGACACCACTATTACATTAAGACTTACTGGGATATACTGGTGTCTTCTCTTAAGTCAGAAAAAATGATTTTCTGTTAAAGAATTGGTAGTGATGGGTAAGATGAGAAAGATGAGATGATCTTAAATGGCTATTGGAAAAAGCTTTTAAAGAAAACTCTAACAGAAGATTGGGTTGAGGGAGAGCACTGTATGTCATGGAAAATCTGCATACATGTTATATCTCACAAATAACCTGCTGCTGTGGTTTTCGTGTGAAATAGTGCTAATGCTTTTAAAAATGCAAGATACAGCTTTGTCTAAAAGCAGTTTAAATCAAGAATCTAACCAGCTGTAAATAACTGGGTTCTTTGACACCATTTTAGGTTGCATTTGTATTAGATAGTTGTATTACACATGCCAAATTTCTCAAGGTAATTTCAAGTGGTGTGAATTCCAAAGGCAAGAGGAAATCAAAGGATGTGTGTGACTGTAAACTTGGTTTTTAATGAAGATACTCATAGTCAGTTACTACTTAAATACTATATCTCACTACTATGAGATTTTTTTTCAAAGAATTTGTAGGATTATTCTCACCGGTAGATGTAAAGATAGTAATTTGCACTTGTTAAAGTGACTTTATTGTGACACAATAACACTCTTACTCCAAAATCCTTACTTGAGCAAAAGGGTCAGCTGATTTATTGCATTGGTTGATCATATCATCTTAAGCGTACCAGATCCCCATGCCCAATTATTTGTATCCTGCTAATGATTTGTGATGGGATTATGTTATATGGAAGGATTGGTTTAGTGATACTGTTTCAGAAGGAATATCCTCTGCTTCACCTTCATGGCTTTATTACAAAGTCGGGGG
>VXAA01003750.1:591125-659158 GCA_013399115.1 Anseranas semipalmata | reverse complement strand
GGGGGGGGGGTGTCAGTGGAGCCTAAGCATCACTGTCTACTTGTGCTTGAGTTGGAAGATGTATTTAGTTACTCCTATCAGGAGCTACATGTTGTCTGATAGCTCACACAGTTGTCTCTAAAGCTTTTTTCTCTACTTATATATTCTTTCCCCAGTTTAAGAGATTTTATGGTATTGCAGATGTTAACGTCATAATGTCATAACGTCATTTTGAACTGCTGAATAATTAATGACCTTCAGTTTTGGATGTGGAGTGGAAATTTTGAAACATCTGCAGATATACAAGCTACCGAAAAAATATGGGAAGATGTCCTTTTTCTCTTTAAGGGGCTTTTTTTAAGGTTCTTTAGACCTGTCTATTCTGATATTTTTTCTTTTTTTTATTCTCCATTTCTCTAACTTCTTAATTCTTTTAGTGTTAAATTTTTTAAGTATATTTTAAGACTATGATAAATTTCAGCATTTCTGTATAAAATACAGTAAGATGTGTGTAGCTTATTGAAATTAAGCCCAAAACTCAGTTTTCTTCAGAACTTATTTTTTCTGTGTGTATCAATGGACTGACTGATATAGTTCTTCATTTACTGTAATTGGCATTATACCACCTGTAGTCTAGAAGACTTGGCTTGCTCTTGCAAGCTTTATGTGGCTATTTGGGGCATCATTTTGTGTGTGTGTAGTGGTGGGTTGTGGTGTGTTTAAGTTCTGGCACTGGTGGGAAATCCGAATTTTGGAAAGACTGAAACCTCATTGTTTAGTATTGTACTTCTAGGCCTTCTGTGCTGCCCTTTGCCTGTGGTTTGAGATGAGATGATGTCTGAGGCAAAAAGAAGTTCTTGCCAGTTACACAACATTAGAAGTTTGTGATTGTTAACGATGATTCATTGATATTGAGCATCCTTAGAGGTGGCTCTCACCAGGTGTTGCATTCCTATCTAGTTATTAGCTCATCTGATGAGACTGATTCCGGTATTAACTGGCAATAAAGATCAGAAATTATAAAAAGGGTGATGAGAAAGCAAAAATAAATACTAAAGTTAAGGTATTTGGTATTTGCAGTTGATGCAAATGGACTCAATCAAGGGAGTTGATTTCATGGTTCAGAGGCGAAACTAAACTTGCAGGATGTGATTTTAAATGTCCTGCAAAGATTTAGTACCGAATAACAAAAACTGCTCTAAAAATGGTGGCCAGAGCCTACTGAGACCTAAGAAAACTTGAAATGCTTGGACTTAACATGGCAGAATCCAAGCACAATGACCTGGGGAGTCTGTCAGCCTTCTTCACGTGGGGTTTTATCTATCTATTTATTGGCTAGGAGTTTGCCATACCATGGCGATGTTTGAATTAGATGCTATCTAGTTAGTGACTAGTGATTTTGTGCAGTTGCGGCGTATGTTGCTTACCTCCTTTATGCCACCTCCCTCCCCATACCCACTACTTCCTTTTTAGGAGAAAAAGGGAAGTGATTGAGATTTTCATGCTGAGGTTTTTGTGTGGATTAAAATGAGTGTGTTTGAAGATGATATAGGTGAGCCACTCCTGGATGCACAGTCCTATAGGAGTACCTTGTTGGACTGAAAGATACAGTGATGGGAGGGCTAACTTCGGTTCAGTGCATAACTTTTTAGATTGTCTTAACATTTTATTGAACCCAAACTTGTAGCTATATTCTTATGGGTACCGAAAACTTTCAATTTAAGTAGAAATTAAAGAGGCTGTCATAACTCAGGATGGCTGTCTTAGCGAATAGTTTGCTTTATAAAGCCACTTTCTCTTGCTCGTCTCATAAATTTTAGCTGAAAGTTGATTGCTTTTTGGACCAATGTTTCACAACTCTGCTACTTTGTAGGTAAAATATTGGGTAAATTACAGCTTCAGGTTGTTTCAGAAAGGATAGAATCACCTGTTATACCAAATTCGAATGAAGCTTTATTTTGAAGAAGCTAAGTTCTTCCGTGTTTCAAGAAATTATACTGAAAAATTTACTTAATTCCATGAACTCATGTAAAACAAATGCAAGAAGAAAAAAGGTGGGAATTCAGGAGAACCCAGCTGTGCCATTGTCAAAATTATAGTATCCTTCATATTATTAGCACACGAGGGTAGGTAACTACACACTTCTGCAGTTCACAGTCCCATTTACCAAATTGCCAGATAAGAATCTTATGGTTAATAGAGCAGTTTGTGATAAATGCTGTAAGTAACAGAGCTGCATGCTGGCATTTAGGAGTCGTTCATGTTTTGTGCCAAAGCCTTGTTGAACTGTTACTGCAGGGAAATTTAGGAGCATATATGATGATGAATTACAAGTTAACGAGATACTTAAACACATGACTTGAGCAGGAGTAGTATTTTAAAATTCTGCCTGTGCCCAACTACACTGAGCTTTGTATTTCAGATTAATAATTCTTGTATATGAGGCAATTCTCCTGATGTGCTTACATGTTATTGAGAGCACGTAGTTTTTTCTTTTTAACATATTTCATTTTTCTGCCACTTTTCTGGTGGTTTCTTTTGCTTCAGTGGTCTACTCCTCAAATAGAATAGATTCCAAGCAATGAGTTAAGCAATTCTGGACAGTCTTACAGGTTTCTGTAGTGCTAGTCAATTTTGGTTGTTTTTTTTCCTTTTAGTTTCCCACATCATTCAATTTGAAGACCTTAGTAGTATTTCCTAATGAAAATGGAGTGTTTCAGTTCTTTTAAAAAATAGTTCAGCTATTGCTCTGCTGAGTGTATTAAGAAATAAATGATTTAGATAATTTCTGAATTTCTGGACTTAAGCCATCACAGTTCTCAAAAACAGAAAACCCTGTACACTAGCTAAAGAAATTCATGTTTGGTTATATATGGACAGCTGGAAGGGATCACTGAATAAACATACTCTTTGTTTTTAGCCTCTTGGACCTACTTTAAATCTTGAAGTTCAGAAATTCTATTGTCAAAAGCTTTATAGCATCTAAGTATATGAATATCATTCCTGCATTGCTTTTGAGTATGGATCTCTGCCATCAGATCAGTTAGATGTGGTTTCATCAATCATAGAAGTATTTCTATACTTTGGAGACCTAGGCTTTGATTTTTAAGTGTGAAATACCACATCAGTTTACCATCAGCTCAGAGTGTGATTTTTTTTTTATTTTAGTTGCATGGGTTCTTGCTGTGCCATAACGGATTTTGTGATTAAATATCAGGACAATTGAACCCAAATCTGACTTGGTTGACTACTATCAATTTTAGCTGATATTCACAAAATATTCACATTAGTCTTTTACTAATATTATCCTGTATTTAAAAGGTCAAAATTTAACTCTTGATGGTCACTGATTATACCAAAATATCAACCAAGAGGTTTCATATCGGTACAACACAAGAAATACTTTTCTTGGTGTACCTGATTCCTTACTGTTAGTTTCATTTCCATTTGTTTCACATATATAAATGTTTATATATGTAATATATATAATATTTTATATAATTTATATATAAGTTTATATATAGCTGAGTTGGAATCATTCTGTAAGATACTTCAGTGCCTTCAAAATGAAGCTCTGAGAAGATGCACTTCTAGGATCCCTTCTTCAGAGTCAAGTTCCAAACTCTGTGCACTTGATAGTGAACCCGATCCATTTTTTTAATGATTTTTAATGACAATTCTGAGCCAGTAATAAAATTGAGGGATGCCATCTGGCAGGGGTCAAAAATGGAAATGGAGACAAACAGCCCAGCAGCTTCTCTTGCAGAGGGCAGCATGCATGCAGACAAAAAGTCTCCTTTGAGGAATCACAATTGGAATCAGGAATCAGAATTACAGTAGTCTCTTTCCTCTTGAGGAACCAGGGGATCAATTTTGAATAGGTAAGAAAGTCTGACTACTACCTAAATATCTATCCTTCCGAGACATCATGCCCTACTTGGCATTGTAGCTATAGTCTACATATTAATTTCAATCTGGATGTTATTTGACCTGCTTTGTTTTAGTCTTCTGGCTAGACTATGGACACGTTGATTGATTCTGTTTGATAAGCTATGTCTGCCACTTTCTGAAGTTATTGTTTAAATCTAATTAACCAGGTTGACTTGGAACAGATGTGGATTTGCCCCGAGATATAGGTCGTCCCTTTTGCTTTTGTGCTGGGAGTGCAGAACAGAAGAACAGGTTAATTTTGCTGCAACCTCAAAAGCTTATTTAGATTTTAGTTCACTTTATAGTTTTAATAAGACAACTTAATGTTGAGTGAGTAGATTGTTCTTTCAGAACTTTGGGCCAATAATTTTTTCATAACTTAGGGTGAGAAACAAAGATGTGAAAGGGAAATTCTGGTAAAAAGATCAAGTAAAATCCCCTGCAAAAATTTAATGCAATAGAATATGTTTTAATGTCTACCAACAGAAGCACTAAAAAATTTGCATTTGAGTGCATAATGCACACTGATAAAGTAATTAACCGTTGAAAAATGCAATATTCATCACTAATTTGATTTTTAATGACTTTCATTATCAGACTTGGATTTTCATACAATAATGAAAGAATTAAACTCTTAAAATGTTTGTTTAGGCTGCTGTTTAAAAAACGTAGTTTCATGCTGTCCCTGCTGTTTAGCTATATCAAAAGGCATGGATTTGGGGAAATACATTTCATTCTCTTTGATTCTTTGCTTTTAGGAGACTACTTATAGTCCACTATTTTAGTTTAGCATTGCCTGTGTGGAGCTAGGAGTTGGCTTATGCTTTTAGCTAACTAATCTTCCAAATGTTTAATAGTGCAGATACAGTAGTTGCATTTTGGTGCAACTTTTAACTTGAGCCACATTCAGGTCATTTTTCTGCTGATTTAGACCTTGTATGTGATTTTTACATGGATCAAGAATAAAATATACCTAAAAGTAATGTTTTAGGAAAAAAAAATTCACCTCAGCTCATTTCATATTTGTTTTCAAACAACTTAGAAGATATGGGCAAGGTTTTTGTATTTTCAGTGAAATACCCCACACCTATATTTGGCAGATATCTCTAAGATATGTGACAGAAGCCAAAATTTATGAAGGAATTTAGTTAGGCACAATAATTCATAGAACTAACCTATTTTTTTAGTACCCACCATGTTTGTGTATTCTTTATTCTTGTTTGTAGAAAGCATAATCAATGGCTGTTCAGGGACCAGGAATTCCCATCCTAAAGTCAGCAGGATAACTCTAATAGATTAGTCCTACTTCCTTTTACTATGTTCTTTCAGGTCCTATGAAGTTGTGTTCTTGGTTGCACAGTGGCAATGCTTTACTATATTTCATCTAATGACTTTTAGATATCCCTCATTTCTCTTTAGCAGCTTTGTGTTAATGAATAACTCCATAAAATAATTAGGATATTTTTCTTAGTATCTTAATGTAATTGTATTTTTACCAGCAAAATAAAATTATACCTGTTCTGTCAAGAATTACTATGGAATATCCTATTATACTGTATAATCTCAGATAACTATAGGTCAGATTTGACTTAGTTGTAGGGGGAATTTTTAACCCTATGGTTATGATTATAAATTGTGTCAAAATATGTCTTGCACCATTACAGGCTTTAAGCCTGTAAGTTAAGCAATAAAGCCACTCCTATATTAAAATGTGGTTATCTTTCTGTGCAATAAAGTGACATTTTTAGGAGCTATTTAATTTTGTTTCTTGCACTGAACCAGACACTGAAACCTAACAGTTTAAAAATGGTGGCAAGAACAGACCAGCAGTTGAAGTTTTCAATATGCTGATAGGAAAGGAATGTTTTATTTCAATTTTTTAAATCTTATTCAGATAAAGGCTATTATTATTTGACCAACTTTCTAGTTATGCCTGAGCATAACTTGTTTTTCCATTGATAATAAATTCCATTAATATCAATAAATACACAAAAGATCTGAAATAGCTGCTGGTTGAACATATTGGATGCCTTGCAGCATATCTGTCCCTCATGGTGAGCTGCTGCATTCTGTAAACTAAAACGCAAATACATTAATAAAGTATGAGTGATATATCATTATTTGCAATGAAATGGATCAAAATAATAAGATATATTTTCTGACACTTATCAGAATATCCCAGAAGTATGGAGATGCTTCTCAGATGTCTCTTAGCTGAAATCCAGTTTTACATTGGCTGTTTTGACTCTTAGGTATCTCTGCTCTTTGCTTCCATTAGATGGTTTGCAGCCTTTGGCAATTCCAGTCTCCTCCTTTGTGAGACTAAAAATATCCTCTTTCACAAAAGTAGTTTGAAGACTGATGCTTTGTTTACTGGGAGTCTTTGTGGGTTTTTTTAGCAGTCTTAGTTTGTGTTTTCCTCTAGCCTTGTGTAACATACGTTTTCTGTTCTCTGAACTGTTTTGAGTTGGAAGATCTTGTTTTGTTGAAATGTCTAAGACTTTCAATTTTTGTGTAAAAATGCTAAACAATGATTTTACTTAGGTGGCTGCTGTATCAAACAACTGCAAAAAGTGAGGGAACTCCTAAGGTGTTTTTTATAAGAAAATGCAGATCTATGGTCTCTGGAACTGAGCAAGTATACAAAGGAATATCCACAGTACGAAATGTGCAGATCTAAAATCATCATTCTTCGGAGAGACCTGTGAACGGTCTGGGACAGCAAAGACACAGGATGTGTAGTCATGCCCAGTACATCTTCCAAAGCAGTCTGTAAAATAAAGTTTCTCTGCAATTAAACTTGTTAGTAACAACAGTATCTGCAGAAGTTTTTGCAAGGATCTAAACAGTGTATAAGCTGATATCTTTCCTAGAAAGCATATCCTGAAGTTAGGAAATATAGTCCAAAGTCATCCTGTTTCTTCTTTGAAGGTTTACACTTAGAACTAACAAAGTTTCTGGAGTATGTTAAATCTGTGCTTTTTTTCTTTTTAAGTTTAAGAAAAAAAAAAACTTTAATGAGAAATCAGATTTCTAATTCAATCAATCTGAACCAATTATCTATATTACACTATTTTTAAAAAAAACAGCAACTCTACAGTTTTTTCTCTATTTTGAATATTGGATGATTTTTTTTCTGAGAAGACTGAGTTAATGAACTAAAGCAAAATCTATTGGCTTTAAAATTAAACACTTTATTTTCCTCATTGATAATTTAACAGAGAAAAACTAAGGGTTTGAAACTAGTTCCTTGTTAGTACAACTTTCTACCTGTGCATACAGGTACACAGTTTTGTACACAGTAAGAATATGCTAATATAACAAATTTGAAATGAGAAAAAAATTGTCGATGTACTTATGTGGTACATTTATCAATAACATAACTGGAAAACAGAAGACTATTTCTGAATCCTAATTGATCTGTTACTTGGGAGAAAAAGACCAAAAATTCATAGGGAAAGTGAGCTTTATTCCCCAGCATTTAAAACGTGAGTTTCTTGGCCTACCTCCTGACAGAGGCTGGAATTGTAAAAATTAGAACAAACCTCTCTGTATTTTAAAAAACTACTGTTAATGTTTTGTCAGTGGGGCAAAGGGATAATAAGGCTTTTAAAGGGATGGAAAAATGTATCTGGCATAGAGAAACAGCCAGAATTACCTTTTCAGGATTTGGTACAAGCTCAGAGGTTTTCCTTAGCTTTTAGCTGTTTTAAGTGTTTTAGGTATCGGCCATTTCTTTCTTGTTCTAACAGATTTTGCCAGATCTATCTTTTGGCAAATCTGTTAAGTAGTCAGATTCCTGAAGAGATTAACTCAAATCATGTTGTTAATGACTTTTTAAATGTTGTGGATTAGAGGGGACTCACTGCAGCTTATGCCGATAAAATGCTGGTTACAGGTACAAGCGTAGCACCATGTTCTGGCCTCAGGACTAGGGCAGGGAAAGCTGGTGAGGGCACACACAGATGGAAACAAACTTGATCCTAATGACTTGATCCTAAATGCCTTGCTGGTACTTTCAGAGAGATGCCAGGTTATCTGGATTAATACCAACCTCAGGTGTACTGGAGATGCAAGGAAACTGTGCTCACCTGAGGGGAATATTAATTAGCACTAGCACACCTACTGTTCTGCCTTGAGTACTTAATTGTGTTAGCCCAGGTGAGAACAGTGATTTGAGAAATAAAATTTAATGACTGTATTGGAGGAATGGTTATGAATATGTACATAAATTAATCCCTGGAGTAATTTCTCGAACATGAAATAGGGAGTATTTCTGCAGATTTAGCTATATATCTAATTAAGCTTTTATTTTTTTATGGGATATTGTGCAGTTTGATTTAGTTAATTACATGACTGACTTTTTGTAAGATACTAAAGCAATATTTTTCATTCAGACATTTCACTGGGTGGAGGTACAGGTCTGTATTTAATAGGTCACATCCCATGCTCCCAGCTAGTTTCTATTGGGTGAGGTCACGTCTACCACTAAGAAATTTTATCACCCAAACTTTCAGCAACCTTTCGGCTGCCAGCTTCGCCGTGCTGCTGGAGCACCCGTGGACTCGGCTGCTTTTGTTGCTGTCTCTCCTCGCTGGGAGCTGTGTGGTGGGTGAGAGGCTGGAGCTTGCGGCTGCTGACACTGCTGTATTGCTGGAGCGTGCCCAGGCTGGGGCTCTGCCAGGGGCTGTGTGTCAGCTGAGGGCTTGTGTTGTTTGGGAAGGTGATCTCGGTGAAAGGAAAAACAGCTGGATTTTGCCTGCTTCATGTGGAGATATTCTGACTATTACGGAAATACAGCAAAAAGGAGACAGTATCTTACAGTAATTGGCAGTATATAATCCATTGTAGTAAAAAAAAAAAAATTATTTTGAACAGTTACCTTATTTAGAAATATTTCTTTAATCATGTTTTTTAAAAAAATTTAAATTAATCAGTTAAATTGTTTCATTAGGAATACTGTGCTGTATTAGATGCATACCCATAATTGACTTTACTATACCCTGAGACCACATAATCGTTCTTAGTACTCACTGAAGTTACATGACAAAAACATGTCTGTTATTGCGTGAATATACATTCAGAGATGGGGACTATGGCTTTAAAATATTTATGAAGCTATTATCATTATGAAAATGTGAGTTGAAAAATTGTGAACATGAGTTTCTGTAATTTCTAAGTATCTTTTGACTGCTGCTCATACCTTGGTAAAGGAAAAAAAGCTAATAGCAGGCAGTGAGGGGACTCTGGAGTATGAACCCAGTTGAGATATGAAATATGATGAGAATGGAGGGGTGTATGAAGGATGAAAGCCCTAGCTTCTCATTTCTGGAACTGGGGTGAATTCTAATCATACAATGCCACTGTTAACATGAGCAATGTGTTTCGATACATCTTCTTTTGAGATAGAGAAGTATGTTCATTTTAGAATTAGTTTGTGCAAGCTGTACTTACTGTTTTGAAGGGGAATTGTGAAAAATGCCTAAGGAAACTGGGAGCAGATCTGTCTAACTTTAGTTAGTGAATTTGTGCTGTGAAATTCTATTAAGGTCTTGTAAACTTCCATCCTAAATTAGAAATTTGGAAAAAGTAATGAATAGCTTCAGTGCATGCTCTATGGTATTTAACCTTTCACAGTCAAAGTGTGGCAGTGTAGTAACCAGGTGGAAGAAGACTGCTGGTTGATTGCATGTTATATATCAGTCATGCCCTATCTATTTGCTGTTAAAAATAATACTAAGAAAGTGTGATCTAACTCTCCTGTTATCAGTATAAACTAAGCCCTTCTGGAAAGTTATCTGTATGAGATCTGAATATTTATTGGAGTCTTTGTTTATAGGTATCTCTTTAAAAGCTTTTTCTACTGACATGCTTCCTAGTGGTGTTCTGAATCATCCTATAGAAATAATCTTGTAGAAATGTTTTCTGTTTAGAGATATATAAATACATACTGTGTTTCTTACATATAAAGAACTTTCCATACAGAAAGCAAGTGTATTGATCTTCTTGTTTTTAGTATATAGGAAACTGCTTTAATATTTCAGTTTAGTGTAGTGCCAATGGCATATCTGGAAAGCTTATTCATTGCCAACAGTCCAATTCATAAAACAGTCTACTTAAAACCATAGGGTTTAGTTCTCTCAAAATATGAAGTATGATATGTCACATCACAGCAGTGCTATATCAATGGAATTAATGAATCAGTCTGAAAAGCCTTTTCTTGTGAATAATGCTGTATTCTCTTAATAGGTACCTAAAAATCCTTTCTGGATAAGAATATTCTTTTTTTCCAATGTATGGTTTTATTAAAATGCAGTTATTTTGGTGGTTATTCAGTGAGAAAAGAGAAGAAACAGACTCCTGCAGAAGTTAAAGATTGAGTTGTTTATTAATTTATTGTCTGCAGCATGCTGCAAAATATGTTTAATAATATATAGACTCAGAGGAAGCTATTCAGACTCTGTAATGGTGAAGTGGCCAGAGAGTTAAGTGCTTCTCTATCTTCTACTTCATAGATTATGGTTGAATTCGTAGATTTGTCTTTCTCTGTGACAAAATGGAAAATTAAAAATTTTCAGCTTCTGGTGCCAGTTTTCAATGTGCCAAATCTAACTACCTTCAGTCCTTCTCTTTCCAGCAAAACTTCCGTCTGTTTCACAAAGAAATGAAAAGGGTTGAAATCTTGCAATTAAAATTGGCATTTCAACAATAGTACTGTATTATTTTTACTTAATATTTATCTGTTTAACACAGTGATATTCAGATTTGCCAATCAGTGCCCCATTGTGTAATGCGATATAAACCCTGTAGCAAAAGACAGCTGCTGCCTATGAAGTATTCAGATTTTCTTGGACAGACTGGAGGGGGAAAAAAATACTTTTGGCACATTCAGAGTTTTTGGTTACGTTTATTGCTGCATTTTTGATGTGATGACAACATCAACTTCCAATATCAGGTTTATAAAAGACTGTTACTAGTTGGTTCCTCTTTTTATCTTCTTTTGCCCAAGCTGTTCTTTATTCTGTATGTATGCAGGTGTAAAAATTGGGTGTCTCCTTGACACTTGTGCTCAAACTTATCTTTTTATTTTGATTACTTATTCACGTACTCACTACGCTGTTTCAGCTCCCATCTTTCTTCCCCTATTGTATCTTGGTGCCACTTCCTAGGTCAAACTGTTTTCCACACCTGTCACATTATTTCCCTCTAGGCTTGTTATTTCTCAGGGACCTCTTTCTATATGCCTTTCTATATATCCTTTCAGTGCTGCTTGTACACCACATAGTGTCTCTTCCTATCTACTCATTATTCCCACCTCATGTGTCTTTTGTCAGATAATGACATTTCTCTGGTTTCAGTTAATTACCATTCTTGCTTTCTTCCAGCTCACTTGTAATGCTCTTTGCCCCACAGAATTTTTAGCAAGTTTAGTGCCTGAGGTTGCCTGTAGAGGTGGGGAATGTGTCTTTGTACGGATCTGAACACATTATTAGTTTGCTTAAATTAGTTTTAATTGTTTCTGATGGTTTCAGAAATATTACCATCACTTTCCCTGTGTAGGGAAGGAGAGGAGAGTAGGAACATATATAAAGGCAAGCTTCTGGAATTTGAGGGATTGTAAAATATTTGATAATGATTCCTGGTCTCTTTCTGTCTTTATATTTCTTCAGTTAATATTTCTCTATATCTTTGTATGAGAAAGAAGAGAGGAATATCATGCTCTTGAACATGGTAGGGGTAGACTGTTTCATATGCAGCTTAAAAATAATAATTATGAGCCAACAGAAGTGTTAATGTTGTGAGTAGTAGTATGACAGCAGAAAGGGAAAATATGAAACAGATGTACCATATGTTACTGTTTGTTTTCTGTAATAAAAGCATGGGGCACTCAATAAATGTATTATTCATGAAGTAATTTTTATTTCTTTCTGCAAGGGTTGGGGGAAGACCCAATTTTCTATTTCAGATTCATTCAGAAGAACTATCGTTATGCCTTAGTATAGTATTTACTGCATTGTGATGACTTACGGTAATTTTTTGCGTGCTTTTCTTTCTCTTTTTTTTAGCAGTTGGGAAGGGCCCCTGTAATAAATATTCTTCAAACAAGAAGGGGCATGCTTCTAGGTGTAGAATTTGTAGTCAAATATATATGTATTCCAGACTATAAAAATGTGGCTGGTGAAATAATGGATTTTCAAAGGTCTCTAGGGCTACTGCACACTAGAGATTGGCTAAACTTCCCCGTTATTTCTGGCACAGCTTCCATTTATTTTATCTTAGCATAGGGTAGATAATGGGTATGAACATTACCCTTTAAAGAGTTTTATTTGTCAAAATTATTTGAATTAGTGTGCTTTAAATATCTACTACCTAATTTTTTAAAACTATTTTAGTATTTCATGCAAACCATGCTAATGAGGAATAATGGCTTTTTTCCTTTGAAGGGAAAGACAATATTTTGTTGAACATTAGTACCTGCAGTTTCACTTTGGTTTAAGAGTACAAGTTTCAGTCCAATATGTAAGCTTCACTGATTCGCAAGTGCCTGTGTGAAGCTCAGCTGTATGACATGTTTAATCCTCGCTTGCTTTTACTTTGTGTGGAGCTATGGGGATTGTAAGTCTTATGCTTAGAAAGGAAATAATGAATTATGTGCAAGGATCTGATCCCCCCCTTCTCTTGTGTTTATTTACTCATTTTTGGTGTCATCATTCCATAGGCTTCAATGAAGCTACTCCAAATTTGCAGTGTAATGAGTGGGAGAAGACTCAGTGTCCAATATTGTATTTTTTTACCCATAAATGTCCTGATTTCAGTTAGTTTTGATGGGATTATAGTTGTAAATTTATCTTGTTCGATTATTCAGTTATCTACTTGAACAAATTTTGAATTAACAAGGCAAACCACCCAAAACTCTCCATATAGGCAGAAATAACTTCTGTTTCACATTAGTTTTTATTTAAAAAGGGTTGATGAGCAAATTGGAAGACAGGAAATTCATTCTATCTGTTTTGATTTTTAACTGTAGATAATGCTTTAAATCCTGCATTAAACATAATCTTTTGATTGGTACAGCACAATTATACTTCTGTGACTTAAATTTAAGTTTATTGGAATAGTTTAGATTTTTTTTTCAAGCACTGACAAGTTCTTTTTTAAAAAAAAGTCAGGTTCAGACAAAACAATATAGACTGTTAGGAAATAAGCCAATATCTTCAGTTTTGCTGTGAGTCAAAACTTACAATTCTATGTCAAAACTTTAATTTGGGGCTTCCCATAAGAAGGAAACAGAGCTACATAATCTTTTGCTTTTCCTCAGGAAAAATGGTATGTGTGTGGGGGGACAACTCCTAACATCCGGATTTTGTTGCAAACAAGGAGTGATTATTTTTAAACCATATGCATTGAGGGCTGGTCACCCTCCCCATCTCTCAACTCCACAGAAATCCTTCTTAACATCTCTGGGTTTTGGATTCCAGTGTGTAAAAATACTGGGGTATCAGCAACAGGATTAAGTGCTGTATATTCATAGTATTTTAATCTTATTCTAGATTGAGACTGAAGTTATTCTTTTATGCTCTTGGGGTACCTGGGCTAGGCAGTCATCGGCAGCTAGGTGTGATTACTGTCCACGTCACTTTAAGATTGCCTTTTGAGGATGATGTTTGGGATAGCTCCTTTTTAGCTAACTCGCTAGTTGGTATAGAAATGTTATATTAAAATGAAGGCTTTGTGGATTTCTGTGGAAATTCCCTGGGTCTTTGAGGGTGTCTGAAAATGAAAATAACCTTCTATGGACTTGAGGACACTTTTTGTCTGGAAGTGCAGGAAAACCCCATAGCATTCTCTATAGCACTACTCCTTCTGGAAAGTTCCACAGAAGAGATGTTAGTCTTGAATACTTTCCATAGAGTTTAACATTGTGTTTTAGAAATTACATACGTATTGAAATAGCAGATGAGAAACATGTTAGGTAGTGTCACCATAATATCATTTTTCTTCTCTTGTCTTAATTTTATGCACTGTCACTTTAGTAATTTGTTAAACACCCACGTGAGTCCCTTTATGTATGAATAACATCACTTTTTCAATGTGTGCCTCCCAATTTTACCCATACTAGATTGTTTCTGTAATTTTAATTCTAATAGTATGAGAAGAGCTTCACTTATTTAATGCTCATATTGGAATTGCAGCTGAATATCCCAATGTGCACTGGTCTTGAAGTTCATTCAATGTTTAGCTTGATAGCCAAGAGAACTTCACCCTGAAATAAAATAAATAAAAAAAAATATCTGAAACTATTTACAAAGTACATGTAAATATGAGGTAATAGGATTGATACCATTATAATTCTAAGAATTTCGTAGATGGATACGTTCAATTCAGTGGCTAGATTTGATGATGTGAGTTTATTTTAGCAAATGTAATCAAGCTTTCCCTGCTTGTTTGAAATCATATCAACTATTACTTTTTGGATGCTTGATTCTTCTGGATGAATTCAGATTGACAGGACTATGCATTTAATCAGAACAAAGAGAGGGACTGATCTGTTAAGGATCAATGTTGTTCCTATGTTCATGTAATTTTGCTATTTCCATAGTTACTTTAGTACTGCGGAAGTGATGAAAACAACTGCAGGCTTTTTCCATGTCATGGAATTCAGTTAATGACTTTTCCCAACCTTTCGTCTAGTTATATGGGATCTTAGGTTTTACACCCTTATTCAAAAAAAAAAAAAAAAAAAATTAACCTTTGGCAATTCACTCAGTCTGGCATTCTATCTTTGTTATTGTCACTACAATTTATTTCTGTACCATTTCTGATTTCCAGTTGAAAGCAATGAGGTTACAGTAAAAATCAACTTCGATTTTTTTTAACATAGGAAGTTGAATGAGAGCCTTACTGTAGGTACTCTGCAATACCTTCAGGTCAGAGATTGTCACAAAAAGTTAACAAAAGCGAGTTTATCTTTTCTGTTGAGAGCATTGTCAAAAGTGTAGTTAAAGCTTCTATATTGAATAAAAAATGTCAGCCTTAGATACATATGTTTTGATGGGCAAAAATGAGGCCATTATGGGAACCTCCTTAGGAGCTACAACAGGTTGCTCATTTGTTATCTAAGGAGCTGAATTTTGATGTGCTGAAAAGATTTTCATTTTGTGTACTTGTGTGTGTATATATACACATGTTTAGCTGCTGTGCTGATTGGTTATTTTTGGTTTTCTATTTATTTCTATTGTGCCAGTTTTGGTGTTATAATAGCTTTCTTGTGTTTTTTCCTCTTGCATGATTCCTTTTCCTATATTGCTTCTGATCCACTTTCATATGAGATCTGGTGAGATTCCTTCTCTGAACCTCACTTTTTGTTGGGTCCGTGTACTTTTTTAACTTGTATTGTGAGATCTAATGACTGTTGTAGCCAAATATAAGGCTTGTGATGACTTCTCTTGCCAATCAGTTCCTATTATTATCTAACAATAAGTTGATTGCGTGGTTTTGCTATTTGATCAAAGGTTACTCGTATTGCAGTTATTCAAAGTGTTAGCTGCTAGGTAAGCATCTATGAAAGGGGGAAGGAAATTTTTTTCCTTTTCTTTTTTCCTCCAGAGAGCTGTTCACTGACATTGCTACCATAAAATTCCGAGAGAGGATTGCTAGAACAGGAATCCAGTCCTTCTACTCGGGGCAACTATTTTATTTTTAAGAATCCTGTTGTGGTAATTATCTTGATTATTTCTTTTTCTTTTTTCTTTTTTTTTGAATGGAATAACAGGCTGAAATGAATCGGGGAGCTCACTTAGACTCCAAAATGTATCTCCTCTGTTAAACGTACTCATTAATTACCTGAAAAACGAGGGTATATAGTATAGTGTCAACTTCTGTTGATGTTCTTAATCAAGATAATGACAGTGAATACTGAAAAGGAAGAGTTGCAGGAGGATATTGAATGAATGTGTGATAAAACTGCAAATGAAGTTCAACACTGAAGTGATGCACCTGAGGGAGAGAAAAATAATCCTAAATTTACATACACAATGGTGGTCTCTGGTTTATTAGAACATAGAAAAGAAGTCTTGGTTATTGTAGAACTTCTACCAAAATGTCAGCTTGCATAACCAGTACAGACAAAGAAATTTGACTGAAGATTAGAAATAATTGGGAAAGGAATGACAAGCAAGCTAGGGAACGTTATGGTGACACTTTGTTTTGTAGCTTATCTTATGTCCTGAATTCTATGCAAGTTCAGATCCCCTTAATCTCAAAAAGGATATGGTAGAACTAGAGAAGGTCCAACTGAGAAAGGAAGGAAGGGTGATCAAAACTATGGAATGGCTTCTATACAAGCAGAACTAAATAGGTCTACTAAAGCTGGAAAAGATATGACAGAAGTGGGATGTAATAAAAATCTGCAAGAGTCTGAGCAGCACTTAAAAAATAAATAAATACAAATAGCAGTAACTGGTACTTCTAACATGAGAATCAGGAAATCCAAATGAAGGAAGTGTGTTCAGAATTAGTAAAAAGGCATTTAAACAAAATGCTTGGGATGGAACTGGTAGCTCATTGCTTCATGACTTTGCCTGCCGCAAATTCAAAAAGTCATTGGATTTATAAAAGTCCTTCAAGGACTGTTAAGCATGTAGATCCCTGACCTGGATCTAGAACTCCCGCAGCTGAAGGCTACTGGGAACTGTATCCCTCACTGCTTATGCCTCCTATAAGCTTCCCTAGGCATCCAGTATAGGCCAGTTGTTGGATCAGTACAAAAACATCCTGTAGTGTCTGACTGATGAGCCCCACTGTTTTTTGCCCTCATTCAGATGGGATTTCAAAGATCCTTTTCTCTTTCGTTGGATATAAGTAGCTTTATCACCAGATGACACAATCAGAATCTGTAAAAGCACATAAAAAGATGGCATTTAAATTGTATTTGAGTTATATTTAAACTGCAGTTACCCCTTCCTGTGTGTAAGTTTAAAAGATGAATCACCTGTGCAGACTGTATTCCAAACCTCTTGGTGATCTTAAAGAACAGTGATCACAGTCATAAATAACATAAGGTCATCAATGAATGGTGACATCTTCTGGGCATATCTATTAGTCTGTGTTCCAGACATTCTTTCATTCTGGTTCTCTCAATCGGGGATTTCTGTCTCCAAATTAAGAGGGAAAAGTGCCAGAAGGACATCTCTATCTGGAATCAGCTCACATTGGAACTAAATTTACTGTCAGCAAACTTACAGCAGACACTCTTGTTCACAAGCAGATTGTATTAACTCACTTTATCAAAGCTGTTCAAACAGTAAAAACATAGAGATCTCTCTATATATCAATATATAAACAAGAGTTGCATTTATCAAATAAGCTTAATATCAATATTGGCAAGTAGATAACTAACAGAATATTTTAGGGGACAACGTATTGGATTTATTAAAGTTAGATATTTATGAAGGAAAATAAAAATGTTGAGGTATACCATCTGGTCAGGATTACTTTGACCTCTACAGAGAAAGCATTGGTTAAGTGGTTATCACTTACCTTACAAAACACTTATAATCCAAGGCAACAGATATAAAGTGCCAGAAATGACTCGATTTGTCTTATGAATCTGAATCAAGAAAGTAATATCCTGTTCAGAGGAACTGTCAAATTTAAAAACAAAGACCCAAAATGGCTTCTTTCTGCAGCTTTGTAAATAAGCACATTTTGTTGTTTTTTGTCATAAATTTTGAATTTTTTTGCTTCCCAATGAAGAACAAAAACAAGCGTTATGCCAGTAAAAACATCAATGTTCTGAACAGTCTAATTGGCTTAAGCTATTGCAAATATTCACGTTACTTCTACTGAAAGAAATTGTGAACACTGGTTAGTGAAAGTATGCTCTATTTGGGTAATATTTATAGCTAGCAACAGTGCATTGATTTATTTATTGAATAGTTTTGTCAGATGCTGGCAGTGAATCAGACTTTGTGTCCAGGAAAAATATATCTGTGCATCAGTAATAACATAGTCTTCTGATATTTCATCTGATACAGTTGAATTCTAACATAATGAAAACTGCATGCACTTTCTTTTTGTAGGTAGGTATGTAACTATTGAACTTGTGCTACTGGGGCCACTTTCAGCACAGTTTGATTCTGAACAGCCTTTTAAAAATGGATTTAATGTAGAAAAAGACATGAACGAAGCTGCACATGAATTCTGAGTAGAGCTGTTTTATTGTGGTTTACTCTTAAATTCTAGGTTAGACTTAACAAATTTAGCTGAGCAGAGCTCTAAGTTTTAATGCCAGATTCCAGAGATGTCTTGGTGGGTATTCTTGTGTCAGACTACCCAAGTGAAAAATTATCAACTTGTTCCTCTGAACTTAGAATGACTGTTGCTTTTTCTTCATAGCTATTATAAGGAAAAAAGGTGATAAGATTCTACAGAAAAAATATTAATGTAATGTCTATTTGATTACAAAGGATCAAATGAATTATTTTTCCTTTGTTTTCTGAAATGCCTGGAGCAATTTTCTCCTTTATTCTATTTAGCAATAGTTAAAAATAAATCAACCAGCTGGCTGGAGACTTTTCACTTGGCAGGTGACCACTTGCTGTTGCTCTCCAAGGAGGTCAGGATATTTTGCATTTCATCATTCCTGGAATTTATCTTCTGTGGTCCAGCTCAATTAAACCTCCTGTGGCACTGAAGGGGAGGGGGTGGGGAGGCAAAGGTCTTAAAGCAAGAAAAATATCATCAACTAATTAGAATTTAGGACTATACAAATCTAAGTTTTTCTGCCCGCTTCCCCATTTCTTATGAGGAGTAGAATACAGACTAACCAGAAGAGTATTTGCTTGGAAATGTTCTTTTTTGATAATTTTATTATTCTATTTGGGAATTTTCTCTTTTTATAGAGAGAACAAAGGTCTAAAGAGTTAGAGCTGTAAGCTCATGGATAACAAAGTGTGAACTTGATGTGGGTGTGACAGTTGTAAAAGTATTTTTTTTTTTTCTTCAAGAGGGTTATTTTCTCTTCTCTTTGCTGTTGAAGAGAACCGGCAGAGCCCTACAGCACCTCCTGTTACTCTTTCCACGGGAAGTTTTTGACCAGTGGGCTCTGGCTATCATACTGTTTTGTCTCAGAAATAACTTTCAGTTCCTCCCCATGCAAATAAAAGTAATCTGAATAGGTTGCAGTCCAACATATAGGCAGCTTCTAGGACCAATTTAATGGCTAAGAGATGGAAAGGAATGAGACTAATAGAGATGTATGTTCACATTTTACTAGAACTAACAAGGCTTTCATATATAAATGTGCATACAGAGGTTTTTCTTTTTTTTTTTTGAATGGTCATCCTTTACTTTCATATGTAATCAATTCTTTTAAAAAGTGCTTAAGACATTGCCTGGAATTTGCTTTTTCAATAAATATTCATTTTAATAAACAATTTTGGAACAAAGAGGAAAATGGAATGGTTATTCACATCATACCTAGGTATTTGATTCATATAGAATATTGGTAGCACTTAGGGTTTTTATAGGCTTTTCTAGATTGTTTATCAAAGGGAAAACATCTAAAATGTATGATGCCATGCTCAGGCTTGTGGCAGTAGAAATGGCAGAGTGCTATTTTAAAGTACACTTTTCTTTAAAGACTTTTTCCCTGGAGTTTGAGTAAAAGTGGCTGAGACTTTGCTCTCAGAGCAGGCAAAAATCAATTTCCAGGACTGAACTTGAGTTACCAATACAGTCAGGAATATTAGAGAGGGGGTCTGTGTAACACACGAATCATGGAAGCTGCTCAAGGTATTTCAGCACAAAGACAGTTTGGAGTGAGAGAAAAAAATGCATGGGGCACCTTTAATAGGGCTTGAATATTAAGAAGGTGCACTCTTTGTCAGAAGTGACAGCAAGTGGTTCATTATTCCACGGCATTTTGAAATATGTTATAAAAATATAAAAATAGTACAAAATAAGCCTTTGAGCTGCAGCTCTTTGGTTCACCAATGGAGATGTCAATGAGACCAGTGCCATGTAAGTAAAATTAGAGTTTTAAAACTCTAGTATTTTTTGTTTTCTATTTTTTGTTATGATAGGGTAAATTAATGATATTGCAGAGGGACTGAAGCAGGAAAAGAAGTGAAAGAATTGTAGAATTATGTCTTGTTTTGTCTGAGATAATGATTTAAGACTTGACAAAAGGACAGTGTTTCATTGACTTCCTCTGTTCCCTTCTGTGATCATTTAACATCTCTAGCAGCTACAGGAATTGATCATATGGGGGGAAAAAAAGCCTGCAATGCAGTTTTCACTGCCAGCACTTTGGCAAGTGTTCCTGTTAGAGATAAAAGGTATTGTAGCACCTTTTACACTCCATTTTATTTTGACTTCTGTGACTTCTGTTCTCTTTCCTCAATTCCTTGATCATGTTTTTCATGCTGAGTCCTTTTCTCCTTTTTGAACACAGTGGCTGTTCTGATTTTTGTGCCTGTCCCTTATTAGCTGACAGTTCCATACCACTAAGTGGCATCATTCCTGAAGAACAGGTCCTAATTCATTTTTTCTTGTTTAGAAATACCTTCTAACAAATATGCGTAAGATGGCTTACTCTTGTTCCTAGCAACTTTATCTTCTTCCTGTAGATCCATTTGGAAATACGTAAATGAGCCTGTGATCATCAATCTGTTTGATGGTTTCAGCAGCAACTTTATCCACAGGTGGCAGTTATAGATCAGTCTACTCTGAAGCACAAAAGAACCATGTCACATTTTTAACATTGGTTTTTCTGTGTCTCTCTAATAAAATGTCAGCTGATTGGAACAATACTGCTTAGTTATCCAACTCCTCTGTCTCATTTCTAAAATTACGAATACGTACAAGCTTGCCTCCTTGGGCTAATGGAATTGTGACTGTAAAGAGTTAGACAATACTAACAGAGTTAAAACGATTTGATTTTTTCAGTTGGAAAAAAAACTGCAATTTCCTTCAGAAGCATTGTTCTCTCGTACTGCGTTAAATAATTTAAGATGCAGACTTATTTTTGATTTGTAGTGACTGATGCAAGTTCTCACTCATGGTAGATTGTGTCCTCTAGATGTTCCTTTGGATGGAGCTTTTTGGTCATCTGAGTAGCATAAAGGTATAATCTACAGATTTCTGGCACAGTTTTTACACCTCGAGGAACAATTCCGTTGCTGTAGACCTGCTAGAAGGTGGCACAAATGCATTTCTTTACAGGTAGACGGAGAAGGAAATGATGGCAGCTGTAGCATGTGGTGTAATGGATAGTAGTTACCCTGTGATTTGCTGTTACTGATCTCATCTGCACAGCACCGGAGTGCATCAGAGCTGCTTCCAGTTGTTAGTGTGGTTAGGTGGTGTTAAATTTGAGAACTACAATTCATCATTTTCTAGAGTTCAACTCACTCCGGATCTTAAGGACATTGATATGGGTGTTGGTGAGTCCGGTAAATTGCTGCAGGATTTTTATTAATTCTGTCCATAATGATTGTGAAGAATAATTAATACTTCCAATATGTCAATCAGTGCATATGATAGAGTTCAAGAACAGTGAAACATACTGCTTCTGCATGCTGTGAGATTATCACTTTGTAGGGTGGTGATTCTCTTGGTTATTATAGAAGGAACTTCAAATGGAGATAAAAACACAGATGTTTTTGTCCAAGATTTTGCTACCATGTGAGTCCTCCAGTTACAACACTACCCGGGAAATGCTGGGGCTAAAGGAAAGCTGCAAGTGGAAAATCTGTATTGAGCAAAATAAATCAGGTGTGAGTGAGATTTTATGGCAAATGTATAGGGGAAAATGTGGACTAGGGAAGAAAGGGGAGGAATCAGATGTAGACTTGAGCAAAACAGAAAGCTGTAAAGCAATTTCATGTGTTTAATATGCTCCACCTCTTCTGTGCTGCTCAAGAGTAAGATAAAATGACCCAGATAAAGATGAATCTGAGCATGAATTTAAAAAGTAGAAAGATGTAAGATTACATCATTTCTTAAAAAGAAAATAGTTGAAAGAGCCCATACTTATTAAACTATTAGCAGAAACTGAGCAGGATGCATAGAGAGTTCTGGATGATGTGTATCGATTCTATATTGTCACCTCCTATAGTATAGTATAGAACAAATCCTCTCTAAACATACAGTGGAAAAACTGGGGATTAGGGGAGGATATGTTGATGGGGATATTCATTCTGATCACAAATCTGTACTTAAACTGCAATGGGTTTGCATTATATAGCCAACAGATGTGTAAATGTGATTGGGGGGGAAAAAACCTCTAGCAGTTATAACTAAATAAGCCTTTGCTAAATAAGTTTTTGCACTCCAAGGTGGCTCTAAATGCCTTACCCATCCCACAGATTTTGCGACGTTCTTATCTGTGGTGTGGGGGGGTTGAAAAGACGCCAACAGTAGTGCTCTGCTTGGGGAGCTTGCATTGCTTTTTGTGGAAATGAGTTGATGAGGCACAGAGCTGATCCTGAAATCACTTTTACATTTTCCTGCCTTCATCGCGTTTTGTTTTGCTTTGTGTCCTGCTGAAAAGTGGTTGCAGAACTTCAACAGCTCTTTTCTTTCTTAATAGTTATATACATGGTTGTGCGTCTTGCAGCATGCATACTTGGATAAAAGAGCAGTTTGAGAAACAAGGAAGTATGATAGAGTAGAGTGCTGGCAGACAAGATAGTGCTATCCATGGAAAATTCAGCACTGCGCAATGCAGTTGGTCCAAACTGCCCCTTGGTACCCGCTTGTTTAAGTGCAGTTGGTACCGAGCGGCTCCCTGGAGGCTTCCAGGCACTTGACGAGTCTGAACCACTACTAGATAGTAGACCAACTTAAGGGTACAGTATTATTTCAGCATTGTAGTAATTAAGATTGCTATATACTTGAGGTAAAAGGAATCCACCAACACATAATGAAAGAAAAGTTAATTGAAAAAAGAATCATAGCTGTAAAGAATATTTTAGTAGTTTAGAATGGATTATTACTGCATGCAGGTGCCCCCCGTAGCGGTTTAATATTAGATCTGTAGTCCTAGCAGTAAATTTTCTTGTTGTGGACGAGCTTCAAAAATCATAGCATTAATTTGACATCTTTTTCCTGCAGAAATATACAACAGGTCTTATAGCCATGTTTAAATAATGCAAGTCAGTAGTGCTTGGTACTTAAATTCCTGAATATTTAATTGGCATTTAATTAGGTAGTTATTTCTGCAGTACTGTGTATTGAATGGGCATTAGGAAAAGACAGATGTAACTGTTCTTTGCTGTACGGGGCTGTGTTATGTTTGTCACTTAAGAAAGAATGCTGTCCCATATTTAAACATACAAGAACAAACCACGCACCTGACTGCTGGTGCCTGTCGGTGTTTGCCATGCAAACTGCTCATTCAGCACCAGCTGCCCAGCGAAACAATTTCTGGCTTACAAATATTGTGGTTCTGGATCAGAATGTGGGACAAAGAGCCAAGGTTAACCTCATTTGTTGTTAAGTGCTAACTGTAGCTCAGCAATCAGTAAGTCTTAAAATTTCCATGGGGAGGAAAAAACCCCACTGTAGCCTTATGAATCATAGCTTTGAGGAAAAATAGTAGTTTTGTTTTATTAGTGAAGGTGTCTCAGCCAATGCATTAAATGTTTTAAACTTAAGAATTAAAGCAAAGTTCCAGAATAGCAATGCTTTGGCTTGAGTTTGAGCAGTATTGTAGGAATCCCCTTGCATACACACATACCCTCACCCAGCCCTCTGTTCTCTGAATTATGAGGGGAAAATTGCTGTCTTTTAAGAAAGAAGACTTGGCTTAGGCTGTTAATTTTATTTTCCCTTAGAGCTTTGTGTTCTTATATAATGGCAAATTGTTGTTATTGTTATTTGTTAGGAATATCATCGTCGTTTCCTTCCTCTTTTTGTGCTCGTTTCTGCTACAACCCATAACTGGGGATTTAGTGCCATCTTGTGGGACAACTTAGCAACTGCAGGCTTTTAATTATGAACGCACTGAATTCATTTAGGCCATAAACGAGAGGACCCTGCTAATAAATCTGACAAGAATCTAGATTTAACTTAAAGCCAATTGCGACCTCAGTCTTCCAACTTCTGAAAGCATAGTTTTGTGAACTGTGTAGACCTGTTGAACCCAAAATGTTGTCTCCTTAATGATTTCTCATTCCTGCTGATCTGCACTTCTTCAGTAACTCAGGACGAAATGTCTTTCCAGATAGTTGTCTTGCTTTGCGATGCATCATTTTTCTCTGTTGGATCTGGCTGAAAACTGTTTTGATTGGAGCTACCAAAAATCTCTATTGATTTATTTTTTTCTTAACTGTAGCAGAACACACAGTTCTAAATCTCCTTTTCAAATCGTTTCAATGGGAAATGATTATGTATTATGGTTAATCAACTCACATTACTATTCCTAGTAGAGGAAAAATAAATTGGAAGCTGAAGAGTGCTTTTTTTTTTGTTTTTTTTTTTTTGATTAAAATATAGCAGGGAGAGGTTGAAATTGGAACCTGATTTATTGCTTTTTTATTTCTGGCTTACCAGAAGCAGTGCTTGAAATTGTCATGTGAATAACTTATATTCATATGATTTTTCTAATGGTTGCATTAAAAGTATATAGTTAGAAAGTTTCAAATTCAAAAGGTAGAGAGGATAGATAAGAAGGTTGGACAATCTGTTAAGGTGTCCCATTCCCACAGCTTTCTGTTATGATGTGGGTTTGTCTTCTGTCGATGAAAGTTTCCTACATAGAAACTTTGGGCATAAATTTCACACACAAATTAAAAATGTGTTTGCAGTTGGGTGCTGAGACTGAGTAGTCTTTACACTTTTCTATTCCATGTTTTTAGTTCTGTCTTTCAACATGGTGTAAAGTCATTACTGGAGTCTCTTTGAGGAATTGTTGAGATATGTCAGGCTGTTGCATTTCCCTACATTTTTTGCTCAGTTATCATATGCAAAATATTAATTTACAGTATGTGTTGCATTAAGGTAACCTGAAAAGTAAACATGCTGTATATTACAGAAATTATTCTTTTAATGTAATTCACATTATATCATTCCCTGTTTTGTACATTACTACACACTGGCAATGTCACCCATCTCTATTTCAGTCTGTTATGATCATATTGTTGGAAACACCAATTGTTTAGACACCGAAATCTTTCTGTATGCCTGTTTCTCCTTTAACTTTTGTGGAACCTGTGCTGTGGCCACAGGAATTCCTGCCCTCAGTTGTTTTTTCTTTTTGAAAGAAGTGAAATATTTACTGCTATGGAGACAGACTGCAAAATAAGGAGGGGGAGCCCAGTTCACTTGACTAGAGAAAGGAAACTAGGAAAAAGCTTCTATTTCTATATTTTTAATAAGCAATAGTGAGCATTCTGTCATAAGCCCCCAAACTTAATAGCAAAAGATCAAGCAGATAAAGGAGGAACAGAAGATCAGGTAGCACAGGTTTTTCAGTTTTTGCAATGTGAGCTTGTTTATTTTCAATACTTTTCTTTTGTAAGTGATTTCTTGACTCAGTGCCTGAAAAAGTTCCTTTAATGTAGCTCAGTTTTTGAGAAATAAATTAGTAGCATCCAAGATGTTTTCTGTGCTCTTTTTTTGAGTGAGCTAGCAAGCTGGACAATATATTCAACTGGAAAACTAGAGAGAGAAAGTTACTTGCCAAATCTTTTTTTGGCTTATTTTTTTTAAGCTGTAAGTCAGAAGATGATGAATTCTTGACTTGCTATTCCCCTTTAAGTGCAGTTTGCACAACTTGTTCATATTGAACCCATATTACTGAATATAATTTCATGGATATACCATATAGAAATATAATTTCCCAGATTTTCAAACAGGTGCATTGCAGTTGTACATGACCACAGGAAAAAAAAACAGAACTCAAGTCTCTGCAAAAGTCCAAATCTTAATTCGCATACACTCTGCCTTTCAAATAAATATTCTCAGTATATGTTCTTGGCTTTCATTTCTGGTGCCACTGTGGTTATTACTAAACCTAATTTCTTCTCAAGCAGACATAACAGCAAATTATACTATTGACTATTCTTTTATTTTCTAAATCATGTTTCATTATTTATTCTGTAACCTGCCAGTGCTCCAATTTGTCTTCAGAGTGTGAGGCTCCATCACTGAAAGGTGACAAACTACTTAAAGCTTCTTATGAACTGCATCTAAACCCATTTGTATGTTAACTTTGGTCATATTACTGAAATAAGTATGAGTATTAGGCTTGAAAATATTTATACCTAAACATTGTTAAAGGCAACCATGCAAATCTTCAGTTTCTCCTGCAAGAGAAAAACGGGAAGGGAATTGGAGATAATTTCCTCATCAATATAAATTAAGAAATTGATTTTATCATGCATTTGCACATCCATCTAATGTTTGCATTGCTGGAATGTTAAATATCGCTAAAGGATCAATTAACAAGAATTTTGCTTGAATGGGGCACCACTGACAAAAACAGATGACAGGAGAAGAAAGTGGAACTTCTGAGGAATTGGGGAAGATTTGGATCACATACAAAAAGGCACTTTATGCATTCAAATTTCTGGAGGTGCAACAAATGAGATGACTTATGCACAACATAGTTTGATATCATGTATTTCAAAAGGGCAATTTTTTGTTTACTAGCTGTCCTTAAGTTTTTGTTCCTTATGTTTTTAAATTTGGTGTCTTGTCAAATTCAGTAAAGCTTGCCCTTAATACTGTGCTTTGTGGGCTAAAAAAGGATCCTTGTCATGTACATGAGACATCTGCATTTCTTAATATGGATGTTATACTTAATCTATACTGAACTATCAGGCTTTGTGACTGTTCAGCTCTCTGGGTCATCTTTCACAAATACTTTAGTGAAAAATAAGATTAGAATGACAGTATTACCGAAGAGCTTGAGATTATTGTACAAAAATGCATCTCCACTTATAACTAAGGGGTAACTGTAGGCTAAAATGTTTTAGTATTGCGAATTTCAGAGTAGTTTTGCACCTAATTCTTAAGGCACAATCTGTAAGTATATTTTCTTCTGCATTCCTTTGTTTGTTATGGGCTCTGATGTCATTTTTCTTTTATTTCCTTTGCTTTACTGTTTGCCCTAAGTAGGCCTGGCATTACAGATATACTTTGCCATTCTGCCAAAAAATATTTATTCATAATAGATATTGACTGTACTACAATCCATCTCTAAAGCATCAGAAATCACTTGTTATTTTGGAGTACTTTGGGGGTAGAAAAACGATGTCCAAAATGTCTCTCCCTACAATCTTTTTCTCCTTTCTTCCACTACATTTCTCCAGCATAGCCAATGCTTTCTGTGGTGAGTGATTTTATTTCAGATCTTTCAAGTTCACCTTGCCCCTAAAATCCAACTTTTTTTTTCCTGAAGGAAGCTATCTGAATACCACTTGTTGAATAATTTATTCAGTGTAGGATTTCTGATATTTATCAAATGCTGCTCTCAGGTTTCCAGCACCTTTAACCGAAGTCCAAACACAGTTTATCTTTGTGCAGATATAGCACATTTACTTATCCACACGTGTCACTGGACATTCAGTTATGTTGTACCTTGTGTAAAGCGGGCAGTATTTCAAAAGCAAAAGTTCAGTACAACTTTTGTTATCAATCCCTTTATCCTAGAAAATTTGAATTAACCTGTATGTTTTCTAGTATTGATAAAAATCACTTTAAAACTTATGGCCAAATCTTGTAGCCTGTAATTGTAAGAACCAGAAGGCCAAGAGAAAAGGACTTTTAGAAATGTAAGAAGTCAAACAAAGCATTGAGAATAATCTGTAAGGATGCGTGTTCTCAAAAATTCCCACATTGAGTTCTTTAGTTACTAAAAAGAGCTTTATTAAAACATGTATGTTATCAATATTGGAGCTAAACACAAAGTCTGGTATTTAGATAATCATTATTGGTACTATTACAACTTTTAAACAGTCCAATTACATTGTCATGACAAGAATATGGTCTCATTTTTTTCACCTTCTTCCTTTTGGGAGAATAATGAGGTGGTGAGAGGGGAGGATTAAGGTGAAGAGGAACACCCAAGTCCAATAAGGTACTTTTTTTTTTAGATGACACACCAAAATAGCAAACCATCCTGAATGGCTATAGAAATAGCTGTTTTACCTGCGCTGGATGTTCTTGCCATTGCCTCCTTTAGCCGTAGTGCTGTACTGAATCATTTAGAGGAGAAGCTATCAAAGAACATGTTCAGAATTCCTCACCAGCTCTTGTTTTCAAATTTGAATGATTCCTGTCTGAGGGATAAACATGTTAGATTATCACTACATTATAGGAAACTACTAACAAATCATATATGGTGCACTTTCAAAATCCATCTCTTGATGATAACCTATGGCCACTTCATTGCTGCTGCTAAATCCTTCAGGCTGGCTTTCCCAGCCAAGACAGCCCCGGCTATGATTCCTTGACCTTACACAAGGTTTGTTGCTTCCTTCCAGTAGCAGGCAATTTTTTTTTTTTTACATGACAGTAGACTGGATTCCTCAACGTGTTGCTTTTGGTGGCAGGGTGGTGGTGTAAATAGG
Organism: Anseranas semipalmata; assembly: GCA_013399115.1. NCBI lineage: Eukaryota > Metazoa > Chordata > Aves > Anseriformes > Anseranatidae > Anseranas > Anseranas semipalmata. Next base: position 630,668 of record VXAA01003750.1, on the reverse strand, counting down.
AGAAACTATGTACTGCTCTAGGTGGACTGACATTTTGAAATCAATCTGCTTATGATATCCTTCTCCTCCAATGTTCAGCACATACCTAAGGCTTTGGGATGCCCTAAAAATGCTGCTGAGCTCTGACCCATGGTGGACTGTGGCAGGACAGCTCTCTGCAGGCAATTTGTGAATAGCCAGTTGGCATACATCAGAGGAACTGCCAGGTGTAGAATAGGAGTTAGAAGCTGGGCAGGGCCATTAATTCCTCCTCCCTTCAGAGTTCTGTTTCAATTTATGGGGGCAAATTATGAAAACCTACACTGTGCTTAATTCAGAAAAAGATGAGTGGGAACCTCCTGTGTGGTTCCATGGATTGCCTCTTGGAGTCGGGATATAGAGAAAAGATCGCAAAAGTTCTGCGAGAACTATTTATATATTGCCTAGAAATTGGCATGGAAATCTTTCTGTAAGTTCTGGTCAGCTGGTCTGTTTTTAATAGAAATCATGAAAAACATGATGGATCGTGTGTCTTTTTAAATCCCACTAAGTTCTGTCTATGTAAGGACAGCAGTGTGACAGATATTCACAGCACTCCCACATTCCTCCCCTGCTACAATTAATTATACAGTTTCTTTCCACCCTCACAACATGTGTTCTCTCCTTTTCTTAGCTAGCTGCAGATACAAAAATCTGTGCCAGCACAAGTCTAAATCTGGCCCATCGTGTTCAAAGAGTTCTAGGTCTTGAAGGGGTACAGAAATGGGTTATGCCAAGGTAGCAGCTGCCTGCTGCAGTTGGGGCTGTTAGTTTTAACATAACATCAGAGCAGCAGCCACAATCAGTGTTGTGCTCAGCAACAACACGTTGATGGGCAGAATGTGAGAACCCTGTACATAGGCTGCTGGGGGACAGAGAGGGAAGTTGTGGCTGGTTTGTCTTGCTAGGATTGCTGTTTGAGTTCTGATTTCTAATAGCTTGCGTATTGGTCTAACAGTTTGGGCTTTTAGAGTTTGCATTCAGAAGGGTTGTGTGCTAGCAATGTGTATGTTGTTTGCTTTTATTTCTGTTTTAAAGTGTTCTAAATATTTTACAAGTGAGTTTCCCTTTGCTTAGCTAAATTCTTCTAGATATTGTTGTACAGAGACTGCTTGAACTTGAGAAAACATTTTATAAATAAACAGCTTTTAGCATCAAGTAGTAAGTATTGTCTAATTTATTAGACCTACTCTAAATGATTCAGACTGGTGAAGAAAATCTTTTTTGTGACTATTTCTAGACTATACTCGTACTTACTGAATATTTCTGTTGCTTGGTAGTGAAATAACTTTGGAGTGCAGAGGATTTACTTAACTATGCTTATGCAAAGTATGGGATCTTTCCTCAGATTTTTTTATATGCATATGTGCATATAATATATGCATATATATATATGCATATATTCCAAAAGAATGACTTCAGGCAGTCATTCTTTTGGAAAAAAAAAAAAAAGATATGAGCTTCAATCTTCAAATAGGTGCCTTGGGACCGAGAGGCTAGCTGATGTGGAGAACAACCTGAAAATTAAGTAAAAGAGAAATTTCTTTTAATGTTGAATGATATTTTTTCTTTTGTTTGATCAAAAGGAAACATTTCACTTAAAAAAAATCTAGCTCAGTTTAATCTTAAATTATTATTTTAAATAGCATGAAAAAGTTTAAAAGCCAAAACATTCAATTCGAAAAAGCCCAACAAAAATATTTTTCTTTATTTGTCTCTCCTTTGAAGCTTTTGAAAGGAGCTATTTGTCAAGCTTGAAGCAAATTTATGTATAGTTGAAATGAATATACATTTATTTTTCCATAATTATTCATGTAAAAATTTGATGTTCCTTTCTAACTATCAGTTTTACAAAGCTACAAAGGAGTTGGATCAGAACGTCTGTATTCTTTAAAGCAAAACTTCATTTAGTGTGGAATCATTGCATAACCACTGAGTTGACTGACAGGTCATCTACAAAAATTATGACTTAATACAGTGAAAAAGCATTTGAAAAGAAATGGTTTTGGTTTTGTTTACTTTGCAGCATCTGTCTTTGTCACTGCCTTCCCATGGCTTTGTTAATTCACTCGTTCATAATACTCATTGAACATTATTTCTGTACTTTTTGAAAATTTGATTTGGATTAATGCACTGAGTTTCTGTGCTAAAACTGTCATTTTCGGGGTCATAAATAGTACATTAATAGATTTAAAAACTGCTATGTCTAGAGGAGTTTTGGAAGTAAGTTTATTGGGAGCTTTTATATAAATAATTAAAAAGATGCTGAGATCTTAAGAAATGGGAAGAATTGAATACCACTACCATTTAGTAAAAGCAGGACAGTGAGTGAGTAGCTTATGTTTGTATGCTCTTAACTGAGTGTGTGCCTAATAAGATGCAAATATTGAGAGATTTAAGCTCTTGACGTTTATAAAAACATTGTCATTTAATGGTAGAACAGATCCAAAGTACAGAATTCCACTGCAGGCAATACTTTCTTTTTTCCGTTTGAAATAACCGATGAAAGATATGATTTCAAAAGGTTATTTTAAGTTTTGCATTATTCTTTCAGTTTAAATTCAGTTTTTGTTACATACTGACAGCTCTAGATATAACTGTGCTAAACATGAAGGTAGTATCAAATGAACTAAAGAAGCCTGCCATACTGAGTTAATGTGTTAATGAATTAATGATTGTTTTATTAGAGTCTGGAGTTGCAGAATATTCCTTGATGCCATTGGTGCCATACATTTAAATCATCCAAATCATATTGACAGAATTCCCGTGTTTAAGGGTAGAGCCCATTTGGCTATTCAGGAGCTCATTTTTATACATTCAATATGCTGTGTAGGCAGTTAATAAAAGAAAAAATAAGGAGAAAAACACTTTTGGATGTGAAATGTGCTATTCTAGTAACTTAGGATAATTATCTATACTCCAACCTTAATATAGGCAAAATCATTTTCAGTTTTGCATTGATTAAGGAGTGCAAGATTTATCACTTGAGCAGAGAGACCTCTGTACTCAACTGTAATACAAATATTTTAGGACAAGTTATTGTGCTTTGAAAAAGCTTAGTGTAAAAGAACAGTAAGATGAAATAGGAATGTTATTATTCATTGCAGGATTAACTATTTTTGACGCTTTTCTTTGTCACATCTATTGAGTGAAGTCTGTCTTTAGGTTTATATATTGTGAGGTTGTTGGTGCTGTTTTGTATAACTCTAAAATTACCTTTTCTGTTGAAGGTACTTTATGTTGAATTCAGTTCTTTCTGTTGAATCTCCTTTGCTTGCATCTGACCTTTATTTATGTTGATTTTGCTTCATTTTTCATTTACCATGCTGTTCAGTTTTTGGATGCCAGGAGAACAAAGGTTTGTCTACTATTTGCAGTCATTTTTTTCAAAATCCAGTATTTATTGTGTATTTTTGTTTGCTTGTTAGAGATACAGTAATCCTGTTTACTAAACATGTTCATAGCTTTAGTTGCCAAAATGGAAAAAAAACCACAAAACAAAACCAACCAAGTGCCCTCCCTCCCCTGCTGCTCCTCACCAAGCTCCCTTCAATTACAGCGAGTGCTTTGACTTCATAACTCAACTGCTGAGCACCATGCAGGGCAGAACAACCTCTAGTCTATGAAGTAATTTAGAAAACACGGAATACTGAGTCTTTCAGCTTACAACTGACTGTACTAATGGATGTGTCACTGCCTAGTGTTTGGGTTTGTTGGTTTGCCTTTCTTTGCTCTTCATTTTATCTGTAGCTGACACTGTGTCTGTGTGTTGTCATTTATTTTTTCTAGAAGCACTTGAAAAATATCATTATAAACATTGTCACATGCATTTGCTATTTTTATAAGGTCACTTAGTATACTTTCATAATTGATTCTAATGAATTTTTGTAACGGCATACGATGAAAGTTTAATCGAAGACTAATTCTGCTTTCAGATCCTAAATTGATTTTTTTCCTTTATTGCAGCATCTGCAAATGACAATCCAGGCACTTCAAGATGAGCTTAGAACCCAGAGAGACCTTAATCATCTTCTCCAGCAAGAAAGTGGAAACCGAGGGGCTGAGCATTTTACCATTGAGCTCACAGAGGAGAATTTTCGAAGACTTCAAGCAGAACATGATAGACAAGCTAAAGAGCTCTTCCTGTTAAGAAAAACTCTAGAAGAAATGGAGCTTAGGATTGAAACACAAAAGCAAACACTAAATGCTAGAGATGAATCAATAAAAAAGCTTCTGGAAATGTTGCAAAGTAAAGGTTTGCCATCTAAAGGAATGGAAGATGACAACGAGAGAACTCGAAGGATCGCAGAAGCTGAATCTCAGGTTAATCATTTAGAAGTGATATTAGACCAGAAGGAGAAAGAAAACATACATCTTAGAGAGGTAAGGACAACTTACTATTCATTTAAATATACTGCCAAAGTACTTGCTGCAGTTTTAAAAATATACTTAAGTGTCTGAGAATTTTCTTCTGCTTTCATCATTTCATTAAAAAAATGCATTTGTTTTAAGTCCAAGATAAATACACAACAGGACTAAGAAATTATGGAAAAAAAGTGTCATTTGGGGCTTATTGTCTTTGTTGCTTTGCATGCATTCTGGGTTCTTTGCATTTTGGCAAATCGATATTTGGCAAATTAAGATGATTAGAATTACTGAAGAGAGAATTAACACGTTTTACTGCTATAAACTAAATAGTCATAAGTACATGCTCCTTTTGTTTTATACCCCTTGTGTTTGAAATCAGTGTTTTAAAATGTTTTGCCTTCCATAATCTGAAGCTTTGTTTATTTCTAGTGTATTTTGACATGTGGTATACATTTTTGGGGTATATATGTCACATACTATTGTGATATTAAAACACTGGGGTGATTGCTGTGCTGTGAGATATTTGGCCCCAAGCCCACCTTGCAGCTTGCAGCCCCAGCTGCCCACATTACTTGCTGAAGAATTTTAGGACTAGATTTGGGACAATTGAGTTAGTACAATTTTAAGAAATCTGGCCTGGTGTCAAGCCTGTGTGCCCCTCCAAATCCCAGCAGCCGATGTGATTAGTGTCAGGCAAATGAGATTCTGTCTTTCTCAGAGACACCCTGTTGCTTCCTGCTAAGAAAGGTGACAATCTGGGGGAGGTTGAGTACAAGCTTCCCACAGTAAAGGGGAATCAGGACCTACAGCTCTATTTCCTTAGAAATTCAGGAGCAGTATAGTCTGATGGAACTTCTAGTCTGGTAAAAACACTATTTTGCCTGATAGATCAAAACATGAATAAAAGTAGTACAAGAACATGGAAAACGAGCATTGGCTCCTGTACATTGCTAAAGGTTAAGAACAGCTATTTACATCTACAGAATGTTGACAAAATATTCTTTTCTATGGATGAATTGTTTTATATTTGGCTTACAGCTACAGAGGTAGTGAAAAAGAGTTCTTAAAACCCAGTAAAAGATTTGTTTTCTTTTTCTTCCTTTATTATTTTTCTTTAAACTGGAATATGTGCTGAGGACTCAATGGTATCTGGAGCCCATCTGAAGCTTGGAAATGTTGGAAAATTTGCAAGGCACAATCATACTTCTCAAAGTTTTCTGGTGAAGGTGTGGATCCTCACGAATCTTTTCTCAGGAAGAGCTTTCATTAGAAAGTAATGCTACCAATTAATGAAGTCTGAAAGTCAGGATCCTGAAAGGACTTGCATAAGGAATTAATAATACTGAACCTGTGATAAGGGAGGCTGGGGGAGAAGTTCTTTAGCAGGCAGGTTTTTGGATTTATATCCGCTGTTTTCAAAGTACCACTTAATCTGTTTCAAGCATGGATGACTTGCTTTACTGTTTTATTCACCTATAGCATCAGTACCTCTTAAGTCTGTGAATACTGATTTGGTCATCTATTGGACGTGAATTCATTGACAGCAGAAATTTGGAGGTTTTTAATTAGCATAGTAGTCAAGTTCTGGAATAGCCTTCCAAGAGTAGTAAAAGAGAGAGAACTAAATAGAGCTTGAAAAGTAGGTAAAATATTTCGGAGTCCCCTCTGTGTAACTGTCAGGGCCAGGAAAAAAATTGTTTCTGTAAATTTATATGGGGATAAAAAGGTTATCTTCCCTCTGGAGGGCCACAAGTATACAAATGGATTTGCTGGAGTTTCTGCTTATGACATGCTGATATACCTTGGTGACTGGTCAGAGTTTAAAAATTTACTAGGTTTGCTGTCCAGAATCTGTGTCAGATTGGCAGGAACTATCTATTGACTCGGGGATTTTGGCAAAGAATTTCTTTGCTGCTGTAAGAATCCAAGGCTTTGGGTGAAATCCTCTCTCTCTGTTCCCGTGGCACATAGTATTTATGGCTTTTGATGTATTTGTTTTTGTGGCGGATTTGAAGTTTGCTGTAGGCAGCTTGGAAGTATGATGTGTAGGGCGTGTGAACTCCTTTGGAATGAAATGCTTACTGGATGCTTGCCTGTTTTTCCAGGAATATGGATTTGGTCATTCTCCCTGGAAAATATTCTGATTCTCAAATTTTGCCTTTTGCTGTCTTGTGACTGGAAGTTGTCTGCACACTTAGGGAATATCAGATATTGTGTAGTTCTATCCATGTGTTAAAAACCAGAATAGAGCAACTTTTGATCTTTGTGTAGCTCAGTGAGTCCTTGTTTTCTGCTGTGCTTATTTGAATTGCTGTTACTGCCTGTAGTCTTCATCTTACAAAGTAGATTTTTCCAACCTGATAAAATAGGAATTAATGTGGTGAATCCTTTGCAGTATTCTCCTTGGTGGATTCATTTTTTTACTAGTGATTGCAGGTTTTCATCCTAACCATGTAAATTACTGTCTTCCCCTTCCCCCTGAGAATGCTTTAAAAATAAACAAAGTTGGATACATTTTTAATTCCATTCATGAATGATTTAGTATTCACTCAAATGTTCATCTTTCCATATTTTTAATAAAATATTTGTTATAGAACTTCAACTAAAACATTCTGATTTCTGTATTTTTCCAGATTGCAGTATAGAGCTTGTGTTGAATATACTTTTGAGAAACTAGTATTGTCATTTGTAACACACCGATAAAATCCTGAAAGTTAATTTCTGTTCTTTAATTAGTTTTGCTATTGATCTTTGACACTGCACTTAAACCAAGTTAAGATACTCAGTTACTCAACTTTGTTTTTCTAGTGTCATTTTACCTTTATAGATTCTGCTGTAGTCTCCAGAGGAAAGAGTGCTATCTATGAAGAAAAACCTGGACATAATGGAAATGAGGTTTAACTGGAAAAAAATAGCTCAGGATGACTTATTTTCTACAGCCTGAACAGTACATTAGAAAGCAAATATAGTTCTACTTTTCTTCTCATATGCTTTGCTGTTGGCATTTAATCATAGAATCATAGAATCATTTAGACTAGAAAAAACCCTTAAGATCATCAAGTCCAACCATCACCTAACAATCTATGACTAAACCATGTCCCTAAGCTTTTGTATGAGGTTTTTAGTCATTGAAATATAGTTGTGTGCCATCTTGTTACCTTTTGGATCCTGGCTGTAAATGGTGGTCTAATTTTTTTTTTTTTTCAATTTCACTCTTCAGAAGCTGGAGAGAGGACCAGGCTTATAAATGTATCTTGTTGAGCTTTTGAAAATGTTTTCCCCTAACACAATTGTATCTCTCTCCCTTATGAAGTCCTTTAAAATAGTGCCACGGCTGGAATCTGTCCTCTGTCGTTCATTCTCAGTCCCTTAGATCTCTGAAGCATTGTGGAACAGAAAGCTAAAGGATGAGAAGTGGAAGAAATTGATTTTGTTGCTAATAATCATGAGGTATTGCTTTGTGTTTGGGGCAGAATGGGAGAAACAGCCCATATTTACATAAAAATATTTTACTTTTTATACTGTACCTTGTAATAGAAAGTAGTATGCAATATGGAGGTCATGGTGACTTATTTGTCTCCAACTTGCATGATGCCTATGTTGGCTTGGAGAAGACAATTGTTTTGGTAAAACTGATCACTTCAAAAAGAAAATGATTCATCCTGTTTTAGACACTTATTGGTGGTTAAGAAATGCTCCAATTTTGGGGGTAAGAAGGGAAGTGGATGACAAAGACGCAAAACTTTTTATTTTCTTTTTGTTTTATTTTGTGGCCCTGGTTATTTCCCTTAACAGTGAGGGATATGTTGCTTGCTATTCCAGAGCTGTTTTTGTCTAGCTAGTAATCTTCTCCAAGTTCATTTAGCTAGGTAGGGAGATGTCAAGAAATAACTTTTCTTGTCCTTCAGTCTATATGACTTTCAATGACGAAATGTTTCTCATGTTCATTTTCTCCCATTTCATGTAAATATACACGTTACCAGAAACCAATATCCTATGGTCTTGATTTGAAATAACTTGCTGAATATCCAAGAACCATGTAAAAGAACCTTTTTTTTTTTTTTAGAAGCCATCATTTCTCTCCTTTCCCCTGTGAATAGCCGTTGTAGAAGTTAACAATATATTTGTCTACAAAGATGTGGAATTTCTCCAGACCGTTGTTTATATTTATCAGAGAAGATACAGAGGAGAGAGACAGAAATAGCTAGTGTACCAGAGGCATAGGAATAACTCTGGAAAATAAAACAACCTGTTTTTTCTTTTTTTTATTCTTGTCAGACTTGGAGTGGTTTTGGGGTGTTAACCACTTGCTCTTCAAAGACTGTACCTTTCTGCAGTGTACAGTCTACTGCATCTTCAAACTTTATTTCCCAGAGACTTCTGCTTGTATGTTTACTCAAGTTTTATTTCAAACCTTTAGGAATAGCAAATTTGAGCTTTATTACACAGGAGGAGGAGGAGGAAACCTTGGCTGAATTTGGAATCCTGTTCTCTTACAGGAACAGCAAAGAATGTCAGTGTTGGTGAGGTTCATTAAAATAAATGTTGGCAAATAAGCAATGCAATAAATGAGATTAGATTCCTTTCCATGTATTAAGGAATTTGAAATATTGTCAATAAGCTTTTACAAGAATAGCTAGATTCCTGGATTTGTGATAGCTATAGCAAAAGTTTCCTTAGTTGCTTATTCACAAAGCAAGAAAAAAGATTAAATTGCATGAAGCATAAGCATGAGCTCCTGCTTCCTGCAGCCTATTGAGGAGAGAATATTGAGCTCTTTTCCATGGTTTCTGAGAAGTTAGTGTCATAGAATCAATCACAGAATGGTTTGGGTTGGAAGGGACCTTGAAGACCACCCAGTTCCAGCCCTGCCATGGGCAGGGACACCTCCCACCAGCCCAGGCTACCCAAAGCCCCATCCAGCCTGGCCTTGAGCAGCTCCAGGGATGGGGCACCCGCAGCTTCTGTTGGCAGCCTGTGCCAGGGCCTCACCACCCTCATAGTGAAGAATTTCTTCCTTATATCTCATCTGAGTCTCCCCAATTTTAGTTTAAAGCCATTACTCCTTGTCCTATCACTACACCCCCTGACAAAAAGTTCCTCCCCAGCTTTACTGTAGGCCCCCTTTAGGTACTGGAAGGCTGCTATAAGGTCTCCCCAGAGCCTTCTCTTCTCCAGGCTGAACAACCCCAACTCCCTCAGCCTCTCTTCATTGGAGAGGAGCTCCAGCCCTCTGAGCATCCTCATGGCCCTCCAAACTTCTGTCCACTCTGTACTCAGTTCTCCATTACTGAGGTAAATCCTGTGTCTGAACAAACTAACCTCACTCAATACCCACAAACACTTTTGTTAATATTTTTTTTAAGGTAGCTGATTTTTATTATTTTCTGAGAGAAAATGATGCAGTATCTGCTTTGATAAGGAAACCATGTATCCTGTAGGTAAAAAAGCTGTTCTTTGAAAATGTATATATGTGCAAAAGGATGTTCTTGGGCCTGGCAGTCTCCCTTTTAGTATGTTAGTAGTTGGAAATCGCTCTTGAAGCCATGATGTCATACCATTGCGTCCTTATGTTCAGAATTAAGTATCATGAAGGTCACTAAATATACATTCCTGTCATAAAACACAAGATGCCTGCCTTCTAGTTCTTGAATTGGTTATCACATGTCTTTTCTAGAAATTTAAATAAACATTTTTTCACTATAATTTTGAGAGAACTGTAGGTAATATGGTGATTTTATCATGTGGAAATCTAGCACAGATGTTCGGTATTACTTTTTTTTAAACATAGTGACCACACATTATTTACCCTAAGTACCATTAAGTATTTTTTTATTATTGCTATTAAAAACTTGCCTTCGGCAAAGTCCCACTAAATCTCCAGTAAAGTCAAATGTTAAAATTCCAGCAAGTATTTTATTGTATATACATACACATATATTACACATGCCCTCTCTGTATAACATACAATTTCACTAAAATGGAATCTGAGATCATACAGGATTTTATATGCACATTTTAACTCTTATCTTGCATGTATTCTTAAAATAAGGTTGTTGTACACGGTTTAATGCTGCAGTTGTGTGTTTTTTACATTTAGTAGAAAGAAGAACACAGCTTTATTATAATTTAAAGTGCACTTTTAAACTTTCAAGGGTTTTTAAAACTTGCTCTATCTTTGAACTCAGCTTGGTCAAATAATGAAGGTCACTGATAGGATTTGAACTGCCATCATGAATTAGTTATTGCATGTTTTTAAAGTTATTAATGGAGCAAAGTTCTTTCTTCCACTGTGAGTAGAACAGATGCCTTGCAGACTTTTGGTGTTTACTGTAAATGTCTTACACTGGAGCCAGTAGTAATTTACTAAGGAAATGCTTTATCGACACCAAACATTTCTTCCCTGAAGTTAGTTACATAGATTAACAACCATTCTAGACTGAATGTCTTTATTAGGTTCATTAGTACCTCCTTCCTTTTATTTCTCCTGGCTTAGCTCAAAATATTAATCTAATCAGTAGCTATAAAGACAATTACTTTCTATCAAAATATCGATAGTAATATGTGTTTTTAAGATGACCTCTTAAGTATACAGAAGGACTTTGCAATATTGGCAGTCACTCCAGACATGAAAAAGTAGACAGAACCTGATTGTGCTCTTGAGACTAGTTATTACATCTCACACAGCCCATTCAGGTTTTGTTATGTCCCGTGATATTCCTGCCGGGGTGCTTGATTGCAATAGTTTTTATATGTCCATGTGGAGGACTAGAAAGCTTTTCACTTAGGAATCAGTTTCTTTAAAGACGGGCTTGCTCTCCTTGACAACATTGCCTCTAGTTTGGAATCCTGAATATGAGAAAAATGTCAGTTTGAAAGTGACATTGATGTTTAGAACAATTTCTTTAGCTGCTTCTCAGAGAGACAGAAAAGTCATGAACAAACCATGGTTTTATACCTTTCAGTATGTGGAGGGGGGTAAATGTTGATCCTGCCAGCATTCCTGCAGGGTGCATCCTTCAGAAGCTCATCTGAGGACTGTCTCAAATTGCTGTGAAACTAGTGTAGTCCCCAGCTGTGGAAATGTTATCCTTGTGGGGCTGTTTACCCAGTTCATGTGTTTGGGACTTTAGGGCTGCCTGTAAACATCTTAGAGACTAATAATGAAATGGAGAAAAATGATTACTTTTGGTTTACGTCATAGGTTTTGTTTCCTTTCATCTTCTCTTTATGGTCTTTCTAAGTCTCTGTTCTGTAAACATACTACTACTTGACAACAGATAACTTATATGGCTCAGTTCTGGTCTGTTGATATATTTTCATAGAAAGAAATAGAGCTGAATTTGAGGGGAGGAGCTTTTACCCTTGAATTCCTTTGTATAATTCTGTTTTAGGCTGTCTGAAGTGTAAGATGGACCCAGAGAGAGTAGTGAAGTCATGGAATAGATTGCCCAGATACATTGAGGAACATTATTGGAGTGAGGATGTACAAGCTACAGATCATAGATCCCACAGAATTTATGCTTGTAGCGCTGTTTATTGTGCTTGAAAGCGCATTTGGTCACATTGTGTTATCTTTAACATTTATTTTAGAATTATTTGCACTTAGTAATTCTGTTCCCATCCGATTATCCATGGATAAAACTTTCCTTAGAACATTCATTAGAATATGAGAAGGAAACAAAACAATTTGTCAGAATATAGAAATTTGTGACTCCTACTGAAAAGAGAACTAAACTGAGAGTGATTTATGTATCTCAATTGCTCTGCACAATGTGACAACTTAACAGTGCCATCTGATAGAAGCAGTGTTTCATCACTTGATCCATTCAGGGAGAAGTCATATTTCTACCTTCTTAGATACTTAAAAAAAAAAAAAAAAAAAGTAAATTGAGTGATGCTATGTTAATCATATAAAATATAATGAAAATAAAGGGGGGGGGTGTCACTGAGGATTAAAAAGTACAAAACCCAAAACAAAGCATCAAAGTACTTAAGATGTAGCTTTAGTGCGTACATGGCTCATTACCTTATGCATCTCATTAAAATCAGTCAACAGAAAATTAAGGAAATCACAGAAGAGTGTGAATGTATATTCCAGAACTTCAGCTGCAGAAGTCTGTGTATTTCTAAAAATCAATATTCTGTGTATTCTAAAAATCGGGGGTCAATTCAGTTTCAGGTGTGGCCAAGACTACCTCAACATTTGGTGACTTTCTGTTGCACCACAAGCAGTCTCTTGAGGGGGAAGATGCAATACTTAAAGACCACTGCTTTCTATTTTCCTTCTATTATTTACTGTCTTTCATAGTCTTGTGAGATCATGCTGGTAATCTACTGAAAGAAGTTGTAGGCTTGATTACATAGTATTCATGCAGGTTCTAGGCTGTTCTTATATATATAATATATATAAAAAGGATATTTTAGGATAGGGTCAAAGAATTAAGGCTTCGGTCAAGTTGGTTCTTACTCATGTGGCAAAACATAGTTCATACTTCTCAAACCAATGACATAAATTAAGCCTTAATCATCCCTGTAATCTGCTGCTTACACTGGACACATACAAATAATGTGTCCCACTCTTGCTGCCTCCTACCTGCATTTTGTATTGAGATACAGCAGATAGAACTTCTTCTTTTGTGTCTTTAAACTTCCTTTGGGGCATTAGTTGGACTATTTTAAAGGCAGGATATGGGATATCATTAGTTAATGGTCTGATCTCTTATGGCAGGCGCTGTCTTCCTACTTAAAAACATTACAAAGAATTTAAGAACATACTGTTAAGCAAACATTAAATTAAGTTATGTTGAGTGTGCTTACTGTGATTTAAAATTACTGACCTTCAGCCAGCAAGCAATGAGGATTTGGATGTGGACCTCAAACCCGAACAAAGTCCAGATACATTGTCTTATAACACTCCAGAAGTCAAATGTTCTGAAAAATTATTCTGTACTGTCCTTTTCATATGAAAGCTACTGTTGAATCTTTTTATGCTTTCCCACTTTGTAAGCATTTTTCAGAAAATATACTAGAAGAGACTGAGAATAATTTCAGTTACTGTTGAAGTTGCTGCAAACTGACATCCCTTATTGCCTCCAGCATCATCTCACAGGACAGCTCTAGACCTCTAGAAGAAAATGAAGGCTTGTAAAATAATACTGAGGAACACTCAATGTTCTTTTATTTTTTTTTACCTATACAGCTCCAAGAGCAGAGTAAGATTATCAAAGCCCATTTTGTTGTTTTAAGGGCTAGTCTTCTAAATCCTAAAACAAAACTGCTATTTCCAGTACATCACATGTTTTAACTAAGTTGGAAAAGCTGATGGTGAGAGACAAACCTATGAGCGAGATTTGTCTTAGGAGTCCTGCAGCCTTTTATTGGGAACAAAAACCCAGGCACTGAAGTTGCATGAGTTTAACTTTCAGGAAACAGCAACAGGCTAACCTGTTGGCAAAGAGTGTGTATGCATACGTGGATGTGAAGATGTAAGTGAAGGAAATGTTTTGTCATCTTTGAACCAAACCAAAACAACAAAATAGCCTGAAACTTGCCTCCTTAAAAAGGAAATACTGCTTTTCATTTGCAAAATTTTTTCCTCGTACACATCTTAAACTATGTAGCAAATAAGTTTTGTCTTTTGTATTTGCGTGGCCTAGGTCAGTAATAACTGGGAATGTACTAAAGGCACTAGAATATGCCTAATATAAACTCTCTGAAGCTTCACCTGGGACTAAATTTGATAAAGACAACGTGGAGTGTTAGATCAAACCATTTAATGAAACAAGATTTCTGATTTAGTAAACAGATGTAAACTTGTTTAAACAATCTGACTCCTTTCTTCAGGAAGAACATACAGCCTTTGATCTACTAGAACTAGAGTTTATCCGGTCACTTATTTACCTGGTCATCTCCTAATTTTATAGATGTATTCTTTGCCTTGTGAGATAATCATGATGAAAGGTTGATTTTTTTTTTATGTTGAGAGTTCAAGCCTGATAGTCTGACATGATTATAGAGGTCTCAATATATTTATTGTCAAATATAAAATTTGACAATGAGTATGAATATGTCCTATCTCAGCATAAAGATTTAGTTAAAACATTGAAGTAATCACTGTACTGTGAAAGGCATATCCACCAAAATATGGGTATGTTTGAAAGTACTCAGAACCAAAGCCTGTTTGTGTTTTTCTTCCATGAGTCATCCAACTGAGGTCAATGGGATTAGCTGAGTGAGTTGCAGTGAATGGGATTAGATTTGGAAGAATGAATGAATCTGGACTTCTGAAAAGCCCTTGGTTATGCCAATCAGAAGGAAGTTCACTGTAGCTTTTCCGTAGATGGAGCTGACTCCTTCACCTGTTTAGTTTATCTCCATGTAGCAGCACATAAGTCATCACCCATAAATGAGTTGGTCTTCAGATTGTTTTTCTTCCTGAAACATAAAGCCTAATATAAAAAAAAAAGGCTTTTAGAGCCCTTTATGTATAATGAATATATTTAGAATTTATTACAATTTATTGGCTGGTTCTGTTTCAGTGACTATTGTTTCAAGATTAAGGACATTATTAATACAGGCAGTTTATATGAACTCAGGGGACTACTTACTATTAAGCATATCTATAGGGTTTGGGTCCTTGCCTGTTCCTTCCACTTTCATACAAGAGTCGAGCAATATTCCTGCGAGTCTTTTAAAAACACTTCATAGTTCTTATTGAAGGAAGTGAAGTGATAGATAGAAAAGAGATGTGATCCAGGGAAGCGTGAATCAGACATTCTTCCCTAATTACAGTAAGAGGAGTGTATATTCAATACCATATTAGAGATGGTAATGAATTATCAGTTTTGGGGAGGTGTAGAAAGACAAAACTGTAGTGTTTCATACTCTGCAGACTCGGAGAGGTAAGGGGCATGTCTATTGTTTTTAATTGCACTGCTTTTTACACATTTTACTTGAATTTATTTTCTTTAAATATACAGTATGTATTCTGTCCTAGGCATTTATGATGTTGGAAGATTTTCTACACAGTCCAAGTTCCACTGCTATAATTCAGAAGAAGAAAAGTAATCTAATAATCGACATACAGAAAAATGCTTACTCAATTTGCTGCTACTATACTTGGTAATTGCAAACAGGTTCTTGGTGGCGTGTCACTGAGTTCTGGCTGCAGTCTTTCTCTGTTAAGAAGATTCTTATGCTGCCGTTGCTCTGCTGTGCTGGCAATCTGATTCCTAATTCACTTCAAACAAGCATTTCTTGTGGAAGTGTTTCAAGTGGGGTTAGTCCTTGCTAAAGTGGAAGAACATCTTATTAAGGGGAATGTGCTTCACACACTTTTCTCCCTAAAAATCTGCACTTGCAGAATGCATTATTTTCATCTGTTAATTAACAACTAAATATATATTTCTTTGGTCACAATGCTTTAATCAGCTTTGGCTCTTGACGTCTTTTGTTTTCCCTGAATATAAATTTATTTACAAAAATGTGGTTTTAGTTTTTAGATTTCTAATAATGATTTTAAGCTAAATCATGTGTTTTTCTTTTGGCTCGCTATTTAACACAAAAATACACATTGGAAAATCTAAAGATCCTGTGTTAAGAGAATAAGAGCTTGAGTAATTTCTCATTTCATGGTATCTTTTCAGCAAGTTCCTGCCAATGGTGAGTTAATTACATTTCTACTTGCTCTTTCATTATTCAGCTGAATTTTTACAAGGGTCAATAAAACTGACGCAGTGGTCTTTGGATGCTGAACAAGAAATAGCATATCGCTCACTAAATACCTGAAATTATTAGAAAAAATTAACTTGTGCTCTTATTTGCCTCATAACCTTTTGTGACTATTGGTAATATATAGATGATATTTTGAGACTGAAGTTAAATTGAGTTCAGGTTTCTCCCAGGGAAATTATTTAATTGCAAACGTATAAAACCCGTAAGAATTTTTGACCAGAAACAATTGTTTGGTAATGAAGCAATACATTTTCTTTGGTAGCTATATGCAAAGTAAGTCAAATTATGGTTCAAATGGTTTGGTCATGGCTGTCTTTCAAGCGTGGTACTTGATCCTTCTTCACCAGTCATTGGCGCAGTGTATCCTGCTTATGGGGGAGCTGAAGTGCCAAACTTGAAATAAAAAAAGGCTTTTTTTGCCATGTTTCCAAAGCATGATTCAAAGTTCATAAATCTGACTAATGTAGAAGAGGTTTTAGTCACTTTAGTCATCATGTTGAATGAGTAAATAGCCAATGGCATGTTATGTAAGCAGTACATATTAAAGTCTATTAGAAAATATGATAAATCTATTATGATTATGCCATTCTTTTGTAGCATTATTTACATTAAACTAAAGGCTGTATAATGTGTTTGTTTTCCTAGAAAAACTGTTGTGAAAATGGGAGGAATGGGTAAACTTGCCATATTCTATTTTCATATATCTTCTTCTCTTAGAGTGGATATTTTAAAAAAAAAAAACAAACCTCCAAACCTCCCCCTCCAAAAAAACCCCACGCTACAAAAAACACCTACGTGATAATCCAAGAGTGAAGAATATTTTATTTGCTTGTACTGTCAAAGTTTCTTCCTTTTTAAGTTAGCAGATGGGTTATGATCTGCAGTCATGCAACTTGCAAAGTAGAGAGTACTGCATGGTCTGTTTTTTCCATTAGCTCCTGATGCTGATATCGCACCCTTTTCAAGATGCTTGTGTAAACTATCCATCAGAATTGTATAGTTTCTTTAAAAAACAAAGACATGAAAAAGTATCCCCTGGACAGTCCTAATGTTGGTGTTCAGCCTTACAATGGGAAAAGAATAGGCCTGATCCCATTAAATCCTGAGTGCAATGATACGTGTGCTTATGAGTAGTGCCAGTGAACTTCCTATAAAATTGCATGGCATAGGGAACTGTATTGGTCAACCATCCAGACTCTACTCATCACAAACCATTCTCCATGCATGGAGTTTAGTAACAGTAACTGGGAGAAGTTAGGTCTGTACTTAATTATGGCAAAGATAAAAGCAGCATATTTCCTTAATGCCCACCACCCTTCCCAGACACCACTTGTCTGGTCACATACACCTTGCTTTGTTTCCTTGGGAACAGTGAGACTTCTGCACACCCGCATTTTCATGCATATGCACTGTGAGGTTTATGATGATACAGACTTCCTGGTATATAAAAATACATTCAGCACTGGAGGTCACTGACATTCAAATTATGCTTGTCATTTACAACATGTCCGATGAGCATCCTAAATGCTGTGACCTTCAAATGAGATATGGTAGTCTGCAGCAAGAAGTGCCTGTTATGGAGGAGAAACGTTGTTATTCTACAGTTTCAAATGTAATATCTCCTCTAAGAATAAAGAAAAGCGATTTAACCAAGAATCGGCCAGTACCTGACTTGATCTGTTCGCATCAAAGTCCGTAGACTTATTTTCGTCACTAGGTGGCACTCTTGAATGCAGATAGAATTTTGTTCTGGCTTGCATCCCTTTTGCAGATGATCGTGCCCTATTTGTCATAGCTCATTTTACAGTGATTGAATGAAGTAAGGAGAGCTTCATTTAAAGTCGATAGAAAGACACTCACAGGAATTATATACAGTTTGTAAACTGAATGCAGTTTAGAATAGCTGCATCTAAGACTCAAAGCAAGTAGAGTAAAAAGTGCAGTGAAGCTCTCTACGCAGCAAGTCAAATCAGGAATTATGTTGGAATGTATTAGTGGAATTCGGCCCTGAGGTTTCAGCCAAGGTTTGCAATTTACTTTAATTTGCAAAAGTAAGAGAGCAAACTAAGATTTCATCTTCATCTTTTGAATGGATTGGAGTTTCACTGTGGTCTGTGCTCTCGCATACCCTGACTGCAGAAACGCCTCTTCACTGATATGACGTGATTGGAAGGTGGGCAGTGGAGAATATCTCAAGCCACATTGCTGTGCCCTGCCGTGTTTCAAGATAGGCTTGTAATAATTAGCTTACTCAGAAGCTTTTCTGCCTGTGTAATGGCTTGGTAACATATAACCCTTCAGGAGAAGCCAAGCGACACACACACGGCGCACACTTTGTGATGTAGTTGGGGTCTTCTGACATAAAAGCCCATCTATAGATGTAGCCTTTGTAAATATATGGAATACTTTGTGTAATTACTTCATTATATAAATTATAGTACCTGGCATTAGATAAGGCTATCTAAATGTCACCAAATCAAACAAGCTGCAACAAAAGATTTTTTAAAAGCTGATTTATTAATTCTGGTATAAATCATAAATCTAGATCTAAGTGATGAAATTGTTGTTTCTAAACACACCTCTTGACTATTTTTCAGTACTTGATTTTTGTATTTAGTACAGGGAGCCCCCTCTATTCTGTGTTGTGGTTAAAAGAAGACCTCATCTGAAAACCAGGAAAGTAAATAAGAAAACTAAAAATTCAAAACAAAAAACCCCTGTGCTTATTGAATAATTGTTGACGTTTTTTTTTGTGTGCATATACACCCATGTTTTTTATATATTAGTATACAGAGTCATTTTTATAGTACTAATGCTGTAGGTAAAAATCTTTCAAATTTTTCTGTTATAGGAACATGAAGAAAGCTTCCTCAGATCTAGATATTTCATATCTTGTGTATAAGAAGTGATAGCATCATATGCGGATTTATTTTTTATTTTCACTCTCACCTTCCACATAGTACATTGAGGCCATTTAAAGGCCTTCATTGTGTACAGTGGGAGAGGGTGAGCAAGAAGTGCGCTTGTCAAAATTATGTAGAGAAATAATGTACTCAGGGAAAGCTTTATATTTTGTCAAATTTTATTTAGTTCTGCAGATATTCTTTGATGTGACTAAGAGATACTGCCCTTTCCAAGAACATCAGGAAAGTGTGTTATGTTCAGCAGCAGTAAGAATAGCTGTTTGCGTCCTGCCTCAGACAAGTCGGTGGTGAACAAGGTAATAAAGCAGTAGTTTACAGCAGGATTGAAAAGATGATTGGGGGGTTCTTTTTGAAAGAAAAGTTGACTATCAGAGGTCTGGAAATTACCTTTTAATCACCTCTTATAGTAAAATATATTTTAATTTGTATGAGCTGGTCAAGTGTACAGGCAAACTATGATTATTCTGAATGTTAGCAAGTTCTTTGCAAGATCTTAAGTTCAAACAGTGCTGAATTAAGCCAGCGTATATCCCAGTGTAAGGCACCTTTGTGCCACAGGGTGCCTTCATGGCTTCGCCATTCCTTGTTTTGAAATGGTGGTGCAGACCCTACTGTTCAAAAGAATGGTATTTTCAGTGAGAAGAGACATCACTATTCTGCATCGTAAGTCTCCTAGGTTATGTGTTGTTCGTGATCAATTTTTCCCAAATACTCATATTTCAGCTTCTCCCTGTTTACATTTTTACAAGTGATTGTGGAAGTGTTGGATAGACGAGAAGACCCAATATACTGCCTGCTCTGCTACTGGTTGCTTTTGCTACCATCTATTAGACATCCATTTTGGTAAAGAACTACAGTATTCTAGGGAATTACCGCAGTGGTAATTCCCGAAGATGTAGTTCTTATTCTTCACTTTTTGGCCTTGCATAGAAAATTCCCGTGGAGGTTTCTGTTGCCTGAACAATAACAAAATGGTGAAGAAACTTGTGTCTGGAGATGTTTTCTGATTTTTGTAGTGCAGTTGCACATACATACCACAAACCAGTTCTTCATTTTGTAGAGCCCTCTCAGGAGAGCTTTCTCATGAAGGAAGGGGAATCTATATTCTGTTTAAACGTGTACCATCATAGCACAGGAAGAAGGATTTTTATTGCAGTTGCATTGTTTTTCTCAACAAAAAGGTTGGTCTGTTTCAGAGCATTGATTGACTGAACACCTGCACATGTCTGAGTCAGAACAGTTTGTTCTCAATTATTCCTGACTTGCTTGGAGAGAGTCATTTTCAGCTCTCAACTTGAAAAAGGCATATTTTCACATAGGAGTACATCTGGCAGACCAAAGATTTTCTGCTGATAACAAATCTCAGAAACCATTATCAATATAATGTTACCCTTCAGCTTCTCAACAGTATTGCGAGTATTTACAGTGGTCTTGGCAGTGCTTACATCCCATCTGCATCATTAAGGCACAGGATGATTGGCCAGAAAAAAGAAAATCTTACCAAGAGATTGGGAACAGATAAACATACTCCCTCTTGTGTGTCTTTCTTATCTCAAAAAAATTTTTAACACCAAGTCAGGTGATAGCGTTTATGAAAACAATAGAGGACTTCAGGATGGTAAGACAGAGCTTACTTCTGGAGGGATTCCAAACCGGGGCTACTTTGCTCATTTGTTTCCTCTGAGCCCATCAGCATGAGGGATTTCTCTTCTCTGTCACATGTAATTGGAAGCCTGGTGTCACATGTAGACTTGGTCTTTAACTTACTAGCTATTTCTTCAGAATGGTTTGCATTCCAGCAAAGTCTAAAAATAAGATTCAATCCGCAGAACACCTGGGTATTTTTTCTTCTGATGGAAAAATACAGAATTAGATACTTGCATAAAGCCTTTTTCTCCTTTTACTCCTTTGGATATGAATTATGAATATTTTATTAGTAAACTGGGTATTCCCAACGTCTGAATTTATGGTAGTTTGAGCTTCACAGGGAACTTTGCTTCAATTTAACATTGTGGGGTTTTAACTGATGCAAAATGTATTTGAGTGTTTCCTACAATCTCCTCCCACTAGAATCACTGGGCAGGATGACAGTCTTAAACTACATAAATAAGGGAAAGTGTAGGCTGCGTAATTATGAATGGGTAGCAAGCAGGGTTTGGGACTGGTATGTATGTTATCATGTTATATTAGTGAAATGCTTACCAGTTATTTGAGACATGCTGACAGCCTTGGCAGAAATTCTCCAGGGATGCTGAACGGAAGGACTAACTTGATATATTTGGTTTGTCAGTTGTGGGGGTTATCCATCCATGGATTCATTGCAAACAAGAATATCAAAGAGTTCTCCGGTCTATGACTGGTCAGAGATCTCTAAGGGATGGTTTTCTGAGTCAGTGCTCAGGTTAGCTAATACATGCGTTCCTGTCGCTGCAATTCTCATGGCCAAAGCAGCGGGTCAGCTAGCATCTCCTGCATTGACATGTCCTTTGGACTCCCACTGTTGCTTCAGTTGTCTATAGAGGCCGTGTTCAGTAACCTTTTAAATCACCTTTCTTGTCTCTGCAGGAGAGATCCATTTGATACTTTAGTCTTCTCCTGATGTTTAGTAACATGCATTTTGGGCAGATATTTACTATAGAAAATAGTAAACTATTACCTATAGTCAATTGTATGAGCATGAAGGAATCTAAAAAGAAAGCTTATGTCAGAGTGGAAAAGGTTTTGTGTGTGATTTGAATGATTACATTTGCCATTGTGACAGCTAAATGTATGTGACTGTATTCCCTCCAGGTAAAAAAAACCTTGTTGTAAACTTGGCAGTCACTCGTGTTGCTAGTCCTTCAGCAGACTGCTGCACCTTCAGGCAGCAGCAAGTCCCAGTTAGATTTATGAAAGACTTTTTTTTTTTCTCAAGAACAATTCCCCCCACCACACACACACACACACCTTCTGTGGATCTGAATTGAATACTACAGTTCTAATGTGCTGGAGTCCTTTGTCTGCTATCCCTTTTCCCTTTTCCTTTGAAAGGAATTCCTTCAGCAATAACAGTATCAGTCTGCATCGGGGGGAACAATGGAGACCTTTTACATCAGACTCCTTCTTTTGTCCCACTGTGGTCCTTCATCATGAGATGATCTTAATGAAGCCCTAATCAAAACTTTTGCACAAGGTTGTTTCAGAATTCCACATTTAATTGGGTTGTATGCTAACCTGTGTTCCTTCTGACACATTCATATCATGAGGAAATGATATGGCACTTCTCAAATATTGGGAGAACCTTGTTATTTGAAGGTCGAAGCCCTCCTTCCCTAAACTGTTAGTACTGTGGAGCACTAAAAATGTGACTGTCTCTCAATGTATAAGGCTTTGCTATTGATTATCTGGTTCTGAGCAGATTAAGAACTTTTCTTTCCGAAAGCGTTTCCCACACGCTGCTTGGGACTCGCAGGGAAATGCTCACAAGGACAAGCAACTGGAAAAAGGAAAGTTTACCAGCTGTGGCCTCTGGGGTTCTTTCAGATGCTTTGAGCCTTTATGATTTCTAGTTCCCGTCCTCCCTCTTTTATCACTTCCACTGTCCTCTGTACTCTGAGCTAAGAGCAGCAATAGGTTGTGCCTTGTTCTTGCATCTTTTATACTGTGAGCGAATGCAGCTAGGATGCATGTACGGAATAAATCGCAGCTGCTACAGCTCTGTTGCAGATGTGTGAAGGCTGTGACTAACCTTGTGTGCCTGGCTGGCTGTCACACCTGTCCAGCTACGCAGCTCACACTTGGGTTATTCCCCAGCCTCCAGTCCCAAAGGCGGTTACTTGGGAATGAGGGCTAAATATTTGCACAAATAAGAACAGCACCAACAAAATCAGTGAGATGTACAGAACGGATTGAATCTAATCATTGATTATTCCTTGTTCTTTTCATACTTTTCTCTAGACCTGGAAAGTTCTGTCTTAAGTTTTGGAAATGCTCCCAGATATTTTGGGTTGACAGTTCCCACTCTGCAGCAAAGAAAGTTGATTTGTTTCTATATCAGTGTTCAGCTCATGAAAATATAAAGCTGCTTTTCCTACAGTCACGTAATATTTCTGTAGATTCAAGTTTCTGTCTCCATTGTAGTTTTAATTAATCACTGTCAAATTAAATGCAAAATCTGCTACATATTATTTTGTGTATTTACTGTGCATGGTACTTTGCCTAATGTTTGTTTTTCTGGACACTTTATGATTGCAAAGGTTTCTGTTATCCTTAAGCTAAAACTCAGCAATAACTAGTAGGATAAAGATTCTGACAAATATTGGATTATAAATGAGAAACATTTTCACTAATAATTTTAATTTTTTGGGTCTTAGAATAACATTCCGTTATGCTTAGAATAGCATTAGGTGTCCCTGCTATTTCTCCTCCATGGATCAATAACAGTAGGATATGAGTGGATTTCACATGTGAATTGCTATTATTAGTAGGATGTGTAACTAATTTTATGACAATCAGTAATTTGATTTTCAAGCTGGTATAATTGCTCTGAGATTCTTTAGAATACTAGGAAAAAATATTGGTAGAATCTTTGTGCAGCGGTGTACAGAATGACCATACTTGCCAGTTATCCAGTTACAAACTGAAAAAATAAGTCAGTTTATTTTACATGGGACATCTACTATGGAAGTAAATGCCACTACTTATTATTAATCACTACTAATTAACATTAAGTTAATAATCATTAATCAATTATTAATAACAATAAACATAAGTATAACAATATAAACAATAAATTATAATTATAAATATTAATAACTATTATAATTAAAATAATTATTATTAATATTAATTTTTGCAAGTGGAAATGTATTTTTTTGACAGTAGAATTTATATGAATGGCAGAAAGAAGAAAGATTTTGGCTGTTAGAGTTTTTTTCTCTATAGGGAACCTATTTTATATTCAGAAATAAAGTTAGACGGTCCTTATATTTTGTACTAATCTTGCCTTTTGCTTGCCTTCAGAGCTTTAGGTTCCTCCTACCCTTCAGGATTTGAAGCACTGTACATCTTGATTCTTGGCACAAAATAAAAATAAATTTAGAAATTGACACTTTCTGTGAAGTATAAACAATACATGTATATAGCTTATTGAAGCTGAATATTCTTGTATAGAATACCTTGCAGCTGTGCAGATATACTGAAATTTTTTTCCAATGCTTTCTTGAGTGAACAATCTACCAAAACCTCACTAGCAAATGGAACTATCTGTAAAAGTTTAAAACAAAACAAACAAAAAAACACGCATAGTTTTAACCTGTATTAAATTGGTGGTATTAAAATAACGATTTATGTACTCTGGCACCTGAACAATGTAATCTGTAATGGGATTGTTTCCTTGCGATAAAACTACAAATTAATGTTAGCAGTGTAAAATACTAACTTAAAGATATGTTGTATTTCTCTTTGCTAGGAAGTTCCTGAATGACACTAGACTTTAGATTTCGTAACACTCAGAGGCAGCCTCTCACCTAGCCTGGAAAACAACAAGATTAAAAAAAACAAAAAATAGATGAGACCAGTAAGGAACAGAACTCTGGGGACTGGCTAGGAGTCTTTTGAAAAGAAACTGAGTTATTGATTGACCTTGGAGGAAGGAACAAAAACAATGAGGTGTCATTAATTTTTCATAATTGCCACCACTGTAGGTGATAACTGGAAGCAGTGTTTTTTGTCTTGAAAACACCCTTCAAAGGCTGTTTTAGATGCCATTATACTAAAACCAGCGAACAGAAAATTAGTGTCTGTATTTTAATCTGCTGATCTTGTTTTATTTACCGCACTGAGATATTGACAGACATTTTTTAATTTTTTTGAGCAAGTAATTCTGTGACTACTTAATGCTGTAAAGTCTGTCCAGCATGTTGTGTTTTTTATAAAATAGCACTGAAGTAAATGATGTTTTAAAACTTTTTTTTGTAACACACAAGCAATAACGCTACAGCCTATGATTTATTTCTTGGTGGACCATCTGTTCTTGTACTACTGCTTAATTATGAGGAAAAAAGAGAAAAACAGAAAAGGCAGAAAGTATCTGAAGGTACCTTCAG
Organism: Anseranas semipalmata; assembly: GCA_013399115.1. Lineage (NCBI taxonomy): Eukaryota > Metazoa > Chordata > Aves > Anseriformes > Anseranatidae > Anseranas > Anseranas semipalmata. The sequence continues at coordinate 605,536 of VXAA01003750.1, read as the reverse complement.
GTAATCTGAAGGTACAGTCAATTACTGACTGTAACTGAAGCTACGGTCTTGCACTGTAGCTTACTATGTAGCAAATAGTGAAGCATAACAAGAATAGATGTGGTGAGCTAGACAGTGGGTGCTGAGGATATCTGGGGGTGGTTGTGCTGGTTTATATCCAGTCTGATTCTCTACACTGAATTCCTGAATGTAGGTTCAGCACATAAGAGCTCAAGATGGGGACAGTCAGAAGATCATCTACGAAAGCCAGGGGAACCATTTTTTTTGGCACTGCTCTTCTATGTTGGGGGAGACAGAAGTTGCTTTTGTGCTTTTTTTTCAAATGATTACAGTCTTCTAGATGTTGAAGGAAATAAAATTTGACAAGGTGCTCTCTGTATGTGAAATGTACTAAAAGCTTTCACAGAGTTTTCAGTTATATTTGTAACTTAATTGGAGGAATGTTCAGAAAATGTTCTGTTAGGTTCTTAAAATTTCTCTTTCCTTCTAGAAAACTTTGATAGAGGAAGATCTTTTTGTTAAATGTTTGTTACTCCTTTTCCTCTCTCTACTCTCTCCACTCAAATTAGGTAGCTTTTAAAAAAGTCTGTTACGAGAGTAGACTCTTATAAGAATAGAGCTTGGCACTCAGAAATTAAGAAATAAAAGCTTTGGTTTTCAGTAGAACCTCTAATGTCTTAATCTCTACATAATAGGTGTTATGTTTCCCTGAGATGCATCTTTAATCTAAAAAATAGGTAGAGCTCAGCTGTTCCATGCTGGGGTCAGGTAGTCAGCCAGTGTTTTTTGGCAGAACCTCTGTCATTTGCTCTAGAAACTGGAAGAATGTGTACTGAATGAAGCATGATAATAAAGAAGTAGTGGTATGGTAGATTAAAGGGGCTACGTGTGACTTGAGAGCTGGCTCTGTCACAGCTTTTTTCCTCATTGCTGGGACAGTTGTTTTGGGCAGAGCTCTTGTGAATGTCTGCTTGCGCGTTCCTGATTTTTCTGGGTTATCTTCCTTTTGAGTCTAAGAATTTTGTAAATGCTAAACTTTTAGAATTACAGATGAGGTCATTGGAATCCTCAGACAATCTATGTAAGAAAAAAAAACAAAAGCCATCTAGTCATTGGGGCATATGTTGAGATGTGTACCGAACAGTTCACGAATGAGAAGGCTGTGAAGTCAGGTCTGTGGAATCAAAACATCCGTTAGGAATCTGGGAAGGATTATTCTGAAATAGCCACATAAATAGTGGAGAATACAGATGTAACTTTCCACAATAAAATTTCAAATTTAATAATTTACACTGATTAAATTACAAATGTAACAAATTTTAAGGGCCTGTTCATTAACATAAGAGTTGTTTTTTATTTATTTTTTGAGAGAGAAATATAAAGATTGAGATTATAAAGATATGATCCTTAATGTATTTAAGATGTATTGTGCTAAAGATGAGACAGTTTTATAGAACTATTTCTGTAGTCCATTAGGCTGTAGTATTGCTCTTTCATAATTCCTATTACTACAGTAGATTGTTTAGTTCATGCACACCATGTTTAGTCAATAAACAAACATCCAGAGCATGTGGCAAGTTCATTTTCCAGAGGTTTTGGAAAAATCTAATTAGATGAGATAATGTAGTGTTACGGTAATGCAAAAGCTAAAGTATAAAATACATTCACTTGTAATCTGAGCACTACCCAGACTGCTTTCTGTTAAGTGTTTTCTGTTGGAAATTACTTGCACTGAACATGCAGCAGTGCTTTCTGATGAAGGAAAACCCATTGAATGATGCTGTTCTTGTTACAATTTTACTTAGTCTTGAAAAAAGTTAATTTCATAACTTAAAATGTTCAAGACTTTGTTTTCATGTAATATTACCAGTGTAGTGGTAGAAGAGAGGTGTACTTGTTTCAGATTTTGCTTGGTTTCTTTGAATAGGCTCTCCTGGTATTTCATGATGTTTGGAACTTAATACGATGTGATCTTTAATTTCTTTAGGGTTAATCCTGCAGGACACTGAGTAAAATTTGAGATATGAATTTTAGAAAATAAAGCCAGCACAAAATGTGTTTAGGGCCTGGACTTTTCACATGAAAGTACAGCATTTATGCTTAGAAATGTGAAGAGAGACAAACTACCTGGAAGAGCAATAAAGATTTCCTGAGCATGTCCAATGCATGTTCTTTTGTAATTTTGTCTTTCATTATAAATATTCTTAGACTTTGCAAACCTGTCTGTCTGGTATCAGGTATTTTGTACAGAAGGATACGTCGTTGCATTAAAAAAAGGAAAAAAGCAAGAATTAAGCCTGAAGAAAATAAATGAATAATCAGTTTACTCATTAGATATAAACACCATTACCAGTCCCATCTTACACACTGTTTTTACAACTACAATCTTATGTTTTTCTTTCATATTTCCATATAATTTATGGAGCTTTATTTAATGTAATTCTAATTCTTTATATAATTACTGTAAATGTTATATAATTCATAATTGAATGTGGAGTTTTTTTTAAAAAAAGTCTTCCTGGAACTTCTGAGGATCTTTCTTCCACTTGAAAAACTGCAAGCAGTTTTTCAATAATGATACACCATTCCATGGGATTGCTTCTGCATGTATTGCAGTTGTGAGAGGTATGTGTATGTGGGATGATCTCTCTATTCACTTCTGCCCCTCTTGAGCACAACAAGGTCACTGTTTATTTCTTGGCTGTTTCTCCTGTAAAGCTGTCTCTCGTTTAACTTTGTGAGTCCAGCTGGCTGATATCAAGCAGGTAAACAGTTGCATATGGTTAAATAAAGTTACAGGTGTCTGCTCTCTACATCTTGCATCATTCTTGTGGTTCCTGAGCAATTAATTTGTCAATGGATGGCAGGAATAAGAGATGCCTCATTCCTATTCAACTTTTGATCATGCAGTTACCTTCAACATTGAAAATATTATCTTTGCAGTTCTCTCAGTGAGAACATAAAGTTAGACTGGAACAGAGGCACAAAACTGTACAATGCTGGACTCTCAAAAGTAAGAAAATAATAAATTGATGATTTTTAGGCCCCAAAGCTCTACTTAAATGGCAAATGCTTGTTGTCCAGCAGCTCAGGGGTTTCCATAATTACTGGAGTGAAAAGTCACTAGCTTTCCAACAGCTTGACAGAAATTCTGCGTTCATTGGAATGTCATATTTACCAAAGGAATATTTGAAGATTGGATTAGCTATGATTTATTTTTGTATGTATGTGTGCTAGTGTTTTCATAATCATGTAATAAATGTAGTCCCTGAGGAAATTAGAGTAACACTGATGTAGGAAGACACTTTTTAGTGATGTTTAAAGGGGCTGTCCTTCATCCAAGCTTGAGTCATTGTCCACTTTGTAATTTTGGTGCTTCTCTGGAAAACAGGTACATGCAAGCTTCTGAAAAGTGAACAGCATTTGCATGTTTCTTCTAAGGCACAGGAGAAGAGAGTTACAGGCAGTGATGATGATCAAGAAATGAAATTTGAGCTCCCACACCTCTCCCCATGGATGTTGAAACTTCTCTGTCTTCTACATAGTCCAGTGGGTCTGGACTTTTCTTCTGCTCAAAGAATAACTTTCAAAGGAAAAGTTGGAATATGCTATCCATCACTGTAAGGTGCTTTCAGGAGAAGAGAAACGTGATTTTCGATTTTAGATGAGGTAATCAGTGTGTGTGTGTCTTTTTAGTTGCTAAAGTAGGGAAGGAGTGGGTAGGATATGCTCTGAACATCTTCATTAAACTGAGGTCCAAGTGGAAGATAGAGATATGTTTATGTTTAGTTCAGAAAGGTCTTAATTTTGAGCAGGATATTTCATATCTGAGTGCTGGCAATACAGAGGTGCTTCTGAATGCATGCAGAAGGGAAATGATAGAGGTCTGTAGTACCTGCAAGGGTCAACACCTTCCATTGTTGCAAGAAACAATTCATGTAAATGTTTTGTTTCTGAGTACCAAGGTATGCTTACGAATTACAACTAAACCTCAGAAAGTCTTTGTAAATATCAGCATGCTGCTCTGTTTTATTTGTTTCAATAGAAATGATCTGCCAGGCTTAAACTGAGACTAAGTTGCTGTTATAGCATGGTAACCTTGTTTTTGTGCTTGCACCAAAAGCTTTATGACAGGTATTTTCTGGAACTGGGCGTTGGCAGTATAGGGAAGCTAACGGTGAGCAGTGCTCCTCAATCGCAATAGGATTTCTCTGCTTAACTTCCATAGGTTTCTTTAGTTATTTCATCCCACTTCCCACCTTCCGTCCATGAGACTGTTCAGATCATTTGGTTCAGATTTGAATTTCTCTGGTTTTGAAGGGTATAAAGTTTTGAGTAGTAAAAGAAGGCTGAGAAGTTGGTTGTATTCATTGTGCTGTCTGGGAAACAACTTGCTTACTCTTTCCATTTATTGCTGTTGTGTATGAGTTGCTCTTCCTCTGTTATTCGGTCCTTTATTGGAGCAGTGTCTTTTACAGCTCAAGCTTGACAGTTCTGGTCTGCTGTCAAACACTTCAATCCATATTTACTGACCTTAAAGACATAATTTAATATTAGAAGTACAGAGCCTGTTTTCCCCTCAGCTAGTATCTGTAGATAAACTCTTAAATTTTAATATACAAATAAGCCAGATACATTGTAATTATCCCCCCCCAAAACCAAAAACAAGCCAACAACCAAACCAACAAAAACAAAACAAAAAACTAACCCCCCCAAAAAAAACCCAACAAGTAATGCAGAGGTAATCTTGAATTCTAACTTTTAAAATATTGTTTATTGTAAATAAATCACAACAAACTAATTGTTAACTATCCAATAAGTATTGGTAATGGAAAGAATTTCCAAGACTGATTTTGAAAACTGTTCTATTGTAAAAGAAAGTTCGTGGCATCAATATGCTCAAATGCTGGAAAAAATGAGATTTTGAGATTCAGGACTCCTAAAGGTAGGAAAGGGAACCAACATGTTAAGTGTAACTTTGAACCTTGTTCTGCTTTATTTTCTTAGCAAAAAATGTCTTTAACTTGGTCACTTCTCATTTTGTGAAAGTCAATGATTAATAAAACACACACAAGTTGGTACTTATTCTGTACATAGGGATTGTTCTGCATGCATACAGCATCTGCAGATGCAGAGAACGTCAGGGTGTAGCAGAAGAACTAAAGGGGGCCTTCAGGGTGGCCCACTTCTTCCGGTGGACACAAGGTACTGCTCATGACTGCGGCCACAGAAGTCCTACAAGCTTTTCTGTGGTAAGTTTGCTATAGTGAAAGAATTATTTGTCAGTTACTCCATTTATGTTTTTCATCACAGAATTAACATCTTGTGCATGTATTTTGGAATCATTTTACTTTTCTAATTTTTCAATTAAATTTATTTTATCATTATATTTCCATGTCTCTGTTTATCTTTTTTTTTTTTTAAGGGGTTGGATAATGATACAAGCTACAAATCAATTTAGGGTTCTTTTTCCTTTTTCTGTCTTGCAGGTACTGTGATCTGGCAGGAAATATCTTCATAAGAGAAGGGTCAGACAAATAAATAGATGGTCCGAGCTTGAAAGACTAAATTGAGGCAGGTAATGATGCAGTTCCTTGGCTCATTCTTCCCATTTGATACGACAACTATATAGTAGCTGTCTTAGAATGCTGCATGATAAACTTTAATGAAGCAAGGTACAGAATCATTTTATGTAATGCTTTTTTAAAAAAAAAAAAAAAAAGAAAAAAAATTAAAGCACCGTTATACCATTCTTTTTTAGATCACACCTATGATGAGATCATCCGGTGTACTTCTGGTTTCCTCCTAGAAAAATGTGGAAGATAAGAAGCTTGCTCAAAAAGGATTACACAGCACTCAGTTTTGCTTTAGAAATACTTCCTCATGTTGTAAACTGTTTTAAACAAAATACTATAATCCAAAAGTGCAATAAGATGAAGAGCTTACAATAAATGTATATAAACCTGACATTATTTTTAAATGTTTTTATTACAAATGTGAAGAATCTTTGGTAAGTTTTTCATGAAACTATTCTTCCAAAGCCTTGCTTACAGAGATATGGTATGGAAGACTTGAACAATGAAAGAGACAAGTGCACATACGAGACCTAACTTTTAAAGGTATTTTATTGTTGGTATGTTTGCTATTAAGTAGAAATATTATATCCTTTTTCTTGCCTCTAAATAAAGTGAAGTTTATAAAAGATACCTTGTGGTATCTTTTTCCATTCTGGTGTGCTTAACAGACTTGCATATGATTTCATTTGCAGTGACTTTGCATTAGAATGATGTCATTGATTAGTATTACACTTGACTTACACTGATGTAAATAAGGAAAGAGTCAAACCACTGGTTTACAGAGACCTACTGACCACTGAAGTTCAGCCTTGAAATTCAGTCTTCTGAATAACGGCACACAACAGTATCTGAATAGAAAATGAATAATGTATGTGAATGGAGCTTTTAGCATGCTGAGATGTGGACTATGGACCTGTTACTGAAGAGATTTCTGTTAGGCAGGAGTTGATGCCAAGAATTTTAGACATTTGCAGGATAAGTCTATCAATTGGCAGGATATGTAAAGAAGTGATTTTGGAAATGGAGGTTATGTGGTAAGATGTAGGGGCCTAGAAAAACTGCTAGATTCTACTAGACAAGTCCATAGAGAGCTGTAAATTAACTAGATAGTATTTAACCAAGAAGGAATGGAACAAGTAAACTATGAAATAAATTGTTTCTGTAATATGTCAACAGACTTATGCAGTTGGCAAGTTTCCACCAGGTAACTTTTTATACTGTCTAGGTTTCAGTTTTTACTGTACACAGTTTCTCTTTTCTTTGTACTGTTAGCCTATGTCTTATAGTTTTTAACCCCAAACTATTTTTAACTCTGTTTTGAATAATCTGTACGTGCAAGCTTTGTTATCTGATGTCACCAGAGCTCAGATGATAGTTAAGTCTATTGCTATATTTAAATTAAGGAAAATCTATCAATTAATAGACTTGCTAGGTAAGTCACTAGATTTTTTTTGTTGTTTAGTGACAGTATTATTCTATATTTACTGAGAGCTCCTAAATGCACAGTAGTAGCAAATTAAAATGTGGAACATATGATATTTATACCTAGTTTGAAGATTTGGCATGTTCAATCAGTAGTATGCACTTAAATGAGTGAAAGAAATAAGGTTCAGACTCTCTAGTGATTTATAGGAGGCGTAGATCAAATTTCTCAAAGGCAGGATTGGGAAGGCATGTAAAGTAAACTACCATCTTTTGAAAGGATTGTTGGGACTGACCTTGTCTAAGCCCATAAAAACTTAAGGAATAGATATGATATAAATGAGAAATGCAACATCTCGGGCAACGTTGAGACAAAGAAGGGTTGTATGAAATGAACATGAGAGAACTAAGTCAGATTGCTGTTTGACTCTGTAGTAAGTGTGGATTGTAGAGTGTGAAGGTAGCGTGGAAAATAAGTCATTGTGAGCTGTGGAATCCCTACAGAGAAATGTCAAGGATTAACAGAAGTTTACCTCCTAACAGAAATGCATTGTATGAAGAACTGACAACTGAAGGATGGACAAATCATGAATATATTCAAGCATGGGGTGATACTCTATTTTATTACAGCTTTGCATCTTAGAACCTTTCTGATAACATGATAATCAATGAGTTAATAAGGTTAATGATTATGTGCTCAGAACCAGGTTTAAGAGTAATTGGTGAAATGAAACTATTTTATCTTCTGAAATATAGTGGACTATATAGTGGAGACCTGGCAATAAGTGATGTAAAGCCAATGTTGAGTGAAATTTTACTCCTTATGTTTTAGTTTTCAATTATTTAGTATCTTTTGCTCAGCTGTTTCAAAGACCTTTACAAATGCATTATTAACATGTCAGTGAACTCTATTATATTTTGAAACTAATTTGTAAATAAAAGGCAGAAAAAGACTAGTTCTCTGCCATTACCATGCAGAGATATAGTCTGTGTGCTTTGCTTTCTGTTCTGAGCTTTAGGTCATAGAATATTATAAAAAGAATTCACTTGGTATATGTTTACCTACATGTTTTTATTATGCTAATTTTATCAACAAAACAGTCTCTGAAGTGTTAATTATTAATTAGGTGCTGAATAAATAGAGAGGTGACTATTAAATAGAAATCAGGAATTTTTCAAATTTGTTTTTGTTGTTGTGGCTAGGTATTCTCAGCAGCAGATTGTTTTCTAAAGATAATGGCTCTTTTAAAGTCAAACTTACACAAATACATATCTCCATGGTAATACTATAGATTCTTCTGTCAACCTGTGCTCTTGTAAATTTGCTTGTCAAACTGAAGGTGGTTTCACAGTTGCACAAAAACTCTGTCGTGTAATTAAAATGTGGAAATAACTTCAACAATTTTACTGGCTATTTTGCTTGTAGCAGGATGTATTGTATATCCTTTCTCATTTATATTGCAGGTATTTTATGTACATGGCTCGTTTGTGGGGTGGGAGGAAAATGTATTCTGAAGGGGAATTCTAGGTAGTAGTTGTATTGCATAGCATTATTTAATTTAAGGCCACCATGTTGGAGAAACAGCTTATTTGTTAAGACAACTTGAACAGATTCTTCTATGTTGAGAAATGTTTCTATTCAATAAATCTGTGCTCATTAATGAGATAATAATGGGACATGTCATTAGTTATGAAACGGATGTACATTTATTTGGTTGTATGGTTAGTGATGGGCTGCGAGGTCCTCCGGAAAATGATAGCAGTGTGCAGGCTGGTGTAACTGGTCCTCTAGTTGGCAGAAGGGAAGAGGCTGTGGGTTGAATAAATTGTTCTGTTTTCTTACGTGTTGCAGAACGTTTACCACTTCTGACTCAGAAATGTTCGTTCTGCACAATAACTGCTTTTCTAAAGTGTTATACTTAAGACTGTGTGAAACTTTATTCAAGTATATAAAGGTTCGTGTAGATGTCTATTCAATAGTGCTGCTGGCAATATGTGTAAATATGTGTAAATCTTGCAAGGGGGAAGGTATGTACTATCAGTGCATAGTAAACTGGGGGAAATAATTTCAGATTAGTTAACCATGTTTTGGCTGGATCTAGTCAATGTTACACAATGACTTGAAATTCATAAAGCATCTCTGTCTTGATCTATAGATAGATCTTATTGACCTGGACTGGAAGTTGAGAGTTTTAATGGCTATAACCCATCTGCTTTCTCCTATGTTCTTCAGTTCATCTGTGGGAAAGACAGCTCATGAATAATGCATATACAGTCAACTGATAAGCAGATACAGAAATCTGTAAGCAAAATACTGTTTCATAAGATACAAGTAGTAGGGCTCTTAGTTTTCTGAAAGTTTGACAAGTCATCTTCACTTCTTCATGTTTTTTCCAATGTTTTTGTAAATTTTATTTATTTTTTTTAATAAAAATAAGTTTCTGATGCTTTTAGTAGAAACAGTTGCTGGAACATGTCTTGGAAGGAAAAAATTAAACCTGACCTTTGGAGGACCAGATAGAAAATGACTTATCTTGTTTGCAGGTATATATTTATAGCTTGCTGTGGTGATACAAAAATCTTTGTGGCTATAGGACTCAATCTATGCCTTCCTTCTTTGTACAGGGCCACAAGTTGGTATAGGAGGCTGAATTACAATTTCTGCAGAAATTGTAATCTTTTTTTCATGTAGTTTACATTTATAACATAAAAAGGGTCAACAGCTAAGTTTATCATCTCTTATGATTTCCACATGCACCGTTGTGAAAAGTTCTTCAGCAAAGTGTTATGTCACTGTTCTAATAACGGCTTTAAATTCTTTGTACTTAGATGATGGTGCTGTTCTTGCAGTCATTTTGACATCTTTAATGTGATCTTTCACAGCAGAATCATTTGTATTTTACTCTAAGGCTATACTGTGCTTGAAAAATCTTCTTTCAGACCAATTTATTTGTCTGAATCTGTTAAAAGTTAATTGCACATTAGTAGTTGCATTGTTGCAGTTTTTTTGCTTTGTAGCCAAATACCTTGTGTAATAGGAAGTTGAATTTTAGACATAAAACCTTGCAGTAACAAGTGTAATAAAACGTTTGCTTTTACAAAACATGCTCCCAAATTACTTTATTTCTAAAGGTGGTTGTAAGGAGAAATACATTTTTAATAGTCACAAGGGTTTAATCAAACCACAGAACTCCATTTACAATTTCATTTTATGCGCTGCAGAAGATATCCAAGACTTCTTAGAAAGTGCCTGACTCAGAGCCCAAAAGGGTTGATGGCATCTCGTATATACGTAACATTGGCTTTAGGCTGGGTAAGTTAAGCTCTAACAGCAATGTAAGAGCAATAGCAGGTAGCTCAAACTGTGCTGGAACTCGGCATCTCTTGATGTGTGTTCCTGAGCTAGAGCTAGCTAGGCTAAAGCTAAGGTCAAATCTAGTCCAGGTTTAGACTGCACAAGCTGCCAGCAGCACACTTCGGAATGGAGCACAGCCCTACCCTAGCGAACAGCTGTGAGTAGCTTACATTGTGGAGGGGTTTGGTGTGTGGTGTTGTCTGTTAATTGCTTTGCTTACCTTATCTTCCACTTTCATTTTCAGGTCTTTAACTGCATGTGAAAGCAGCTAAAGATGGTTAAAAAGGAAAATGTTACTAAGGTGTAAAAGAAAACAATCTAATGGATACATTTAGATGTGTCAGTAATGGGACCCCTGCTGTGAAGCATGAATTATGCAGGCCGAGCTAGAGACGGCCCTTCACTTGGCTTGTTGAGGCGGAGGGCAGGGCGGGCAGCTGCCTTGGTGGTAATCTGTCCGCCGTGGTCTGTGCTGGGAAGCTGCAAATCACCTCTCTGCAATGATTTCTGCTTCAGAAGTCTCCACGAAACTCTAAAAGGAGCGTTTCCTTCACTTGTTCAGCTCATTTTGCTCCCCAAAGCCTGAGGGGAAGAGGGATGGGGTTTCTAAAGGGAAAGGAGAAATGGCATGGGGGAGAAAGCTGCTGTTTCTGGTATGTGGATTGAGGTCCCTGCGGGGGAGCATTACATCGTCTGGTGCTCCATGTGAAAGAGAAAATGAGATCATGGGAAGAAAGGTGGCCTGGGGAATGGCAGAAAACAGCCTTAAACTTCTGCCCTCATCTGTTACTCTTTCAATTCATTTTTTTTCTACCAAAAGTTCTCCTGAAAGCCTTGAGCTGGCTCTGCCTGTTATTTTGGAACAAAGAGGACATAAACAGTTTAAAATAGCAGTAATTCAGATTTTCTAGTTGGAAAATATACACATAGATATCAGATAATACACGTAATAGGTAATAGCATGTTATTTTTTTCTCAGTATATTAAAACATTTTTATTGAAACTCTACCTGTTTTCAGCCCTTAAATTTTGCCTCAAAGGTTACCAAAACTCATACTTATTCTGAGGTAATCTTGGTGCTGAAAAATATATTAAATACCTGGTTTGAAATTGCTACAGCTGCTGTTTGTTACACAGCGGGATTTCTTAATACATAATTTAATTGCATGTGGTAAAGTGTTCTGTATCCTACATCATCATGTAAGTTTTCTGTTTGTTTTCCAATCATACGCTATTTACATCATCACAGGAATTTCCAAAGTTCTGAAAACTCTACGGTCCGATTTTAATCGGAACAGATAATACCAGCAATTTCAGTGAATAATCTTTTGATTCACATCTTTAGAGAAAACTAAACATTAGCTATTTATGATATGTATCCAGGGTTAAAGGGTACCGATGCACAGCAAAGTAGTTTGTAATCTGTGCCTTAGCCCCTGGACTATAGATACTCATGTTCAGCATATAGCTACAAAAATCATCTCTAAACCATGTAAGGAAGTGATATCCTGCTGCTTATATTGCCCTAAGGTAAGAAAAAGGAGTAAAATAAGGACATTTACTTTTGCTTTCATTGGGGGAAAAAAAAAAGTGGAGGAGGAGCTGCATTGTTTTAGGAGACTATCAAATATTTTTATCTTGGTCATGATTTTAATGCAGATAATCTATAGCATCTTTTATGTAGTGAGCAAACTTTTTTTCCCTCATATTTTCAGCTCAGGCTTTTTTTTTTTTTCCTTCTGATTAAAAAGGTAAGAATGAAAGGAAACTTGAACAGATCAATTCAAGTTACCAAGCAATGGTTTGTTTCCCAGGCAATGGAGAAAGAATTGGAGCAGTTAAGTGGCTTTTTTTTATTTTACTAAGGTGAGCTGGTGTGTGAACTTCAGTTTAACAGAGTCTTGACAGACTTCATAGAATAAGTATTCAGCTGGATGATAACTATTTGTACAGGTTGTTTACTATGTGACCGGAATGGTTCTGTTCACGCCAATATTCTCATATAAAATCAGCTTTATTTTATATTATTTTGATTGAAATGTATTCCTGTAATGATGCATTGAGGCTCTTCTGCAGAACATATGTTTGAGTGAAATATATGTTGAGAAAGACTGAGTTGGTGCATCTCAATAAGTTATGACTGACAGGTAGGTCTGCACTGAATTGCTGGGTTAGGTTTGGTTTCTGACAGATCCAAAAATGTTTTTTCTAAAGGTAAATGCAAAATGTGCCTGTGATTTTTTTGGCAAGCATGAATATAGAATTTAGTATTCAGTTAAAAAGTATGATTCTTTCTTTAAATTTCAATTGCATTCTTCTTTCATTTGAAAAAAGATCAAAGGCAATGGAAAACCAAAGCAATTTCAAATAATTTTTTTCCAAATATTTCCTTTAACGCTTTGAAATTGAAAATTTTTTGATTACTTTAGACTTCTAAGGATTTTTGAAGATAGTTCAAGAAAACAGAAATGTATTTGTTTCAATGTTGCATATAAGATTTTTCTTAAAACAACAAAAACAATTTTATGAAAAATTATCCATCTCTTATCCAGAATTAGGCTAATGCTTTCATGTTTCCCTGAAATATATTTCCATAACCTATCATCTGTATACAATTTTAATTAACCAGTAGCCCTTTTTACTACTATGTCACCCATACAAGTATATGCAGTCATTTATTTCAAAGTATTAAGTTGTGCATTCAAATTATATGTAATGGAGAAAGCTAATCAAAGAGTGTTCATGTTTGTTATATTGCAGAAAAAGACTTCTATGGATACAGAATTTAATGCTTAGACAATCTTTGTGTGTACTTTATCCAGCAATCCAACACTTTTACCTGAACGTATATTAACTGCTTAGGAACATACAGATGAAATTTGCCTGAATATGTAAGGGAGATCATTTTGATAATTTCTGAAAACTTTGACATTCCATTACATGACAATGTGATAATTGTTGTCTTTATTTTTTAAAATAGAGATCTGTTTTGTTCTAATGATTATATAGTACAGTAACAGCAGGCTCCCATCTTGGAGATGTTAAAATCTAAATAAAAGATGGATATAGATGTATGTAAAAAGCAAACCACAGAGCAGTAAGCATTTGACTCTGGAGTGCTTGATTATGCAAAGTTAACATAATGTATAGACACAGTTTTGAATCTTTATGTTCACCTTTATGATTAATTATTCCACTTTAATATAAAGTGGATTACTTCCAACTATCAAATACTTCTTGCTTGTAAACAGCAGTACCAAATAATGCTAGGACTGGCCTTTGAAGGTATCCAGTTACTCTATTTATTCTCAGATAGAAACTCAGGAGTCACAAATCCATCCTAGCATCTGTGGTGTGATTTTTTTTTTAAATAACTGATGTAAGTATTTGAAGAACAGAGTAAGGCAGAAGTTTAGAAATGAGGGTGTATCTTCAGAGGGGAGGCTATTTTGAGAGGAATACTGAATGCCGCTTTCATATCAAAACCTGTAAAGGTGAGATCTTACCTGTGATCATGGTTCAAGTTGCACAATTCCATTTCTGAAGAAGGTTCAAAACATTACCACAAAACTGTTTGCATTAAAATGCTATGCCAAAGAGCCACAGAGCTTACACTTTTGAAGTCTTATTAACTCTGATGTTTGTTAGCTTTGCTGATTAAGGCCTGATGTTTAAATACTAAATAGCTTAAACCAGCAGTAATTTTAAATGTATGTAAGTAAAACGCACCCATATTTAGAAAAGCACTTCCTGGAGAATTAGGGAACTGAAAATCAAAACCATAAATTATTATAACTAGTGGTTTCACTGAGCCAATATGGAGGAAAAAGAGACAGTTTGGGATACACTAAAATGTAGCCTAGAACAATGATAACAAAGCAGTATATCCATTAATAATAGTTATGGATATTAGTACGTACAATTATGAAGTTATGCTTTTCAAAATTAAGAGAAGTCCCATGCTAGTCAATTTAAAGCATTACTGCAACATGGGTATGTGTATGCCAACACTTTGTGGTCATTACAGACTGTTTGCAGTGATAATCCAGAAAGAATTG
>VXAA01003750.1:574663-591088 GCA_013399115.1 Anseranas semipalmata | reverse complement strand
AAAAAAAAGGAACAGCATATTTGAAGTTCAGTGTATATATATAAAACCAGCTAGAAAGAAGTCAATATACTGCTCATATATTCAGGACACTTGAGGACTGTCCAGCAAGTGCATGAAATACGTAGTACTTTGGCTCTGCATAGTAGGGTTTGGCTTTATTTTTGGCAGTATTATTTTGCTTCCCTTTAAGAAGTAATAGTTAAATGTTTTTTTCACCTGCATTTGGGCTGAAGAGGAGCGCGGATGCTGAACAAATCCAGAAATCACCGGCTGTGTGGATAGGGCGGGAGATGGCAACTGCACTAATGTGGATCTTTTTGCTTTTCTAGACCAGGACAGTTATAACTCTTACATTTCAGGTTGTTTAGGGAAATCAGCAGGATGTTAGTTGAATGAGAAGCACAATTGGAAAACTTTGTTTTCCTCTGCTTATATGAGCCATAGAAATACCACAAGCACAATATGTTGGCACTGCTTGTAACATCCTATCTCACAATACTGTCTCCACTTAAAAATGTTTTTTCTATTTATGAAGAGCAGAGCTGGGATGCAGCATTTTGCAACTCTGTTCTAGATCTTAGAACTGTATTTGGTAGTCTTTGCTGCGACTTCACCCTTTTTAGACTTGGCTGTATCCTTCTGATGGTGGGGGCTAGGGAAGTCTACTCTTAGTACCCCCTAAGGTGGAATTCCATTATTACAGGAAAAAAATATTCCTGAAAATCTTGGTTTATAACTGTTTTTGTTATAAATCTGTTTCACTTGTGTCATAATGTAAATTAGGTGAATTCTATTAGTACAAGTAGGTTATCGATAAATGTCTATTTTAAACATTTAGGTTTTTAAATAATGGCATAGTTTTCAATGCAGTTTTAAGCATTGTACACACTGCAGAGTAGAAAAAGTCTTTTAGGCAGGATGTTTCCAAAATGTATACGTGTTGCATAGATAGAAGAGGTGACTGGAGCTTTTATTTTTTGATTGTAATTGACTACCCCTGATGTCAAATATATGGGCTTCCTTACATGCACTCAGGGTTTTTGTTCTGGATTTTTAAACAAAATTAAGATAAGGAAAAGAGAACTCCTTTATCAACAATTTCTTTCTCTGAAGTTATTTGTGAGGCAATAACATTTCTTAAATTTTGAGAAATAATTTTGGTAAGAGGAAAAAAGATTATTGATCTTGGGCACAAAAAGACATGATCCTCTAGATGTTTTTTCTTCTACAAAGAAAAGAAATGGTCAAAAATTCTGGTGAAAGCAGTTTCAGTAGCTCCTGTCAGGAAACGTTTTACATGCTTTCAATTAGAAACGAAATTGTCCCACATGCATTTCAAGCTCCATACATAAATCACCTTTTTGCTTGAAACTTTTTCTATGTGGTCTCTTGCGTGGTCTCAAATTGTAGTTGGCTTAACTAAGAATTCAAATTCTAAAACACCTATTTTATGAAAAAACTTTCTCTAGTAGAGAATTCACATAGCTATCATTTTTTTCCTATAATTTTTCATTTCCTATGCTTGTATTCACATTTACATTTCTTCAAATGATAAGCATTGTTAGAGAAATTTGGTCAAATCCCAACTGGTTCTCTCAGAGCTCATGTACCTATGGTAGGAGCTCTTTAAAAGAAGACCAATGGCAATGTGACTTTTGGAATCCTTCCTAAATTTGTTTTATTTTACTGCACTCTGCAGCCAGATGTGGAAACTTTTTTGTGTTGTCAGTTTGTAGTTTCCAGACAGATAGTTTGATCAGAATTTCTTAAATATGCTTTCATCTAAATTACTATGATACCATTTGGCTGGTAGATGGGAAGGGATAGAAAACAGGAAAGAGAAGATGAGCTTATCCTTTACGAATAAATTAATTCCTATATGTTACATTTTTGTAGTATTTTGATTAAGTATAATTTGGTCTTTCTAATGGTATTTTTGGCTGAAGAAATAGTACTGTTTAGATACTTCTGGTGAGTGGGTGTGCTTTCACTTAAATGAAATAATTGATTGAAATCATTAATATACTCCTGATTTAAATTTTCATGTTCAGACAAGCTGGCTATGTAGAAATAATATCAAGGCTTCATTTGCCAGGAGAATGGAACAGTCTGCTTTGTTGAGGTACTTGAGAGAACTAGCAGCTCTTACACCATTACCTGCTGTAATTTACTGATTTCTAAATTTTAATTAGGAATGTAAGAAGCTAGATTTACTAATAGAATGGTTTCTCACACCAATACTTATGTTGCCTTAGGTATAGTTGCTGCCACCTTTAATCATCCACTTCTCCCAATGCTTATTTCATTCTGATGTTTTTGTATTGTCTTTATTTTTTGTATGTCTTGAATTTTGACTTTTTATAAAATCCTCTTTTATGATTCCATTTTCCTCCTGTTCTTTAATCAGTAAATGATGACTACTTGAAATGCAAGCACTCACTGAGAGTTTCATGAGTTGAATGCCTTCCCTAAACTGCCTGTTTCTCTGCAAAAGTCCTTTTCATTCTACTACTTTGTGTAATGCTATTTGAGGAAGTTTTGTGTAAATGGAAGGTAAAATCTTGAACTGCATTAACAGTTTTGGTGTAATCTTTGAACTGAAAGACTTAAATCTCATCTAATCAGAATAATACAGTTACTGATGTCTTAGGAACCTTAATAAAATACATCAGAAATAGAATAAAAGGAAGATGAGTTTGTAGCACTCTGGCTTTCCTCCAGCCAAGTGATGAAGAGTCTTATAATAAAGCTGGGATGAAAAGGCAGTTTTGTTTTGGCTTAAATTAGTATTAGGTTCATATAGCTGACACTGTAGTGCAGGTGTCAAATACCAGTCAGTAATGAGAAAGTCTTGCAAGGTGGTCTTATCAATGTCTGAACAAAGGAACAGGACTCTTCTTCCACCATTTTTAAGGAAGTATATAAACTGCCTCCTCTTGGTATTTTCTGATGCTTAAATTAGTAGTAAATTGTGTGCTGAAGTTACTCTTCAGGCCAAAAAAAAAAAAAAAGCTACTGTAATATCCCTGAGATATGGAAGGAGAAAGCAACATCCAGTTTTGATTTAAGGCTCATTTTGCTCTAAAAGAATATTAGAGAATGTGGGGGGAAAAAAAATCTGATTACCTGTCAATTTTGTGTGGGTGTGTTAACCACCTTGACAGCTAAGCATCACATTATGAAATCCCAGTGCTAATTATGTGGTGTGGGTATCTGATTATGCAGAATTAAAATTAATTTGTAAGAAATGGTTACTCAGATGTACTGGTAATTGCAGTGAAACATGTCAGGGGATGTAATGAGAGTGTGATCTCATAAGTGAGTACATCTGAGAGATCAGTGGTATAGACCTTGATGGTTACAGAGACGATGGCACAAGTACTTTATCATAGATAAAAGTATCAAGATTTGATTGGGTGCAGGTTAAAAGGAGCTATCTCTCATGGTGTGTGGTGTTTTTGTTTTGTTTAAAAACAAAACAAAAAGAACCTTCCCCCCCCCCAAGTTTCATTAGGCTCTCTGGGCTTCTTATTAAAAGAAATTAAAAAGACAAAGCATCATTCAAAAATGATGTAATGGATAAAAATCTGGTTTCCTTAGGCTATTAATGACTTCATGAAATGTTCAGAATATCTCTTGGTTAGCTGTTCAGGCAAATCTGAAACCCTTCAGAAGACCTCAGACAGTAAAACAATCAGTATAAGTTATCATACTCATAAAGTGGTAGTATCCTTGAATCAGTACCCTAACAGTATATCCCTGAATCAGTACCCCAAAAGAAAAAACACGTACATAGAACAACATAAATTCAAGAACTGAGCCTTGTGGGAGTCTCCAAACCTTTGAATCTGATTGGAAGAAAACCCACACAAAATAATAAAGTAGGAGTAATATTCTGATCTTCTCCAGAATCTGTCTGCTTCATTTTACCATCAGGGATAGGGAAGAAAAGCTTTTAAATCAGCCAGCATCAGATTGATTCATAAAGCAAACAGGAAAAGTATTATGAGGCAAGGCTTCATGCTATGATAGACATCTAGGAATACTCATCGTTGGCAGTCTATTCATCTTTGGCTAAGGGGGTGGAAACTCTGGTTTGTCTCCCTGGGTAATGTATGGAATCCTGTTTATATTCCAGCTCCATTTATGTGGCCTTGGGGAGCAAAGTCTGGTCTTAAAATTAGCTGTAATTTTTGCTGATCAGATAATGGTATGACTGGCCAGCTATTTTTCCATGACTTTTGTAGGAGGATGTTATGACAAATCTACGACATACTCTTATTTTTCTAAAAACATTTGTGCAGTGAATGTACTTGTTTCATCTGAGACAACCAGCTGGTGGTGATTGAAAGACTCCCTCTGGATAGGTGATTTGCGAAGATTTCTTTCTTTTTGTAATCTGGAGAATTAGTTGTAAATACAAAAAAACAAGGAGAAAGGATTCAGATATGTTTTCTTAAATGCCCAGTGCAAAATTACAAATTCACTGTTCTCATATGTTAGAGATGGTTTAAATATACGTATATATTTAATATTTAATGCAATATACTTAATATTTAATGTAATAACAGCTAAAGCATACAGACCTACTTAGTTTTAGGTATGCATTCATGTGCTGGCACCCGATTAGACCCTTGCAGACAGTGCTGTGTTTTAGCCAATAGGCTATTTCAGGTCAGAATCTAATTTAGCAGTTTATCTAACCATTATGTTTTTGTACATCCCTTCTATGGAAACTGCAGAGAAGGAACGAAATAGAACAGGCAAGCCAGAGTATCCAACTCTTTCTCTCTCTTTGTAACAATTCATATTGCTGGGGTTCCTAAGAGGTTCAGTCATCAGCTAAGGTATCATTGTTAGGTTCTGCACAAACAGTGAATATTTACAGTATGTAATGGGAAAGACAACTAGGATCATGGGGTTATGTGTTTTGATGACTTTTTTTTTTCTGAATTTATGAAGATCTGGGAGAAGCATGATTTGGAAGACACGATAGCTCAGGTTCTGGAGTCAGTTAACCTGTCTTGGTGGTTGGTGCATCCATCTTCTCAGCCTACCAGGCATAAATGTATTGGTCATGTGTATAAAGTTAGCTCAAGTCTGCATGTAGAGCACTGATGTGTAGCAAGAACAGGGTGAGAAAGATATTTCCTTGGTAGTCCTGTCCTTTAGAGGGACCTGTGCATGGCTAAATCTGTCCTGTTTTGGTTTGTTTTCTTATAAACTGCTTGGTCAGTTTGTAGGAGGGGTATAAGCTTCATCAAATTCTGACATTTAATGACATTTTATTACAGCTCTATGTTGCTCTATGTACATGTGCAATTTTTTTGAGGTACCTCAGACCAAGATACAACTCCTGTGTTTTGTAAGAGCCTGAGTGCCATCTTTGTCCTCTCTTTTTACAAAGACCAGTAGACATTATTTCTGTTAAGTGTATGCCTTAGCTAATGATTAAAATGTATTTTTCTGCTATGTGTGGAGTCAGATGAGTAAAAAATATGAAAATGTGAAAACTGAAATGTAATCACTACTGTAGAGGGTGTTGCATCAACCCACTATGTAATTACTATGCTTAAAATGTCAAATTTAAATATATTGTCTTTAAATCGCTTGTTTCAGATATCAGTGGAAAAACTAAGATGAAAGAACAGTAAAAGATTTTAAATGACTCTTAACAGTATTTGAATTAGTAGCACAACTGAAAAGATCTAGGTTTGATATCTGGGCAGAAACAGCAGCGTTGTGTTTGGACTAAGAAATTACTTGCTGGCTTTGTCACAGTTGACATTAATAATTGATAGAGGTTTCAGTAATAGTGCATGTGCCAGCAGACTTGACTGTAATATAAGAAAGTGACTGCAGTGATGTTAGAGGGATTATAGAGAGGGAAGCACCTGTAGCATTTGGAGTTGCATACTCCAATCATCAGACTTCTGTTTTGCTGCAGTACATGCATGAGTGATTAAAATAATGGAAAGATGAGTCGTCAGGCTTATTTCTATCGTGTCCCTCCACAGGAGTTACATAGAAGAACCCAACTGCAGCCTGAGCCAGCAAAGACGAAGGCTCTTCAAACGGTTATTGAAATGAAGGTATGGTCTTTGCATGTTTTCCCATACATTATTATTTTTTTTAGCTTGAATTCATTTACTAGATTTGGCTGGGATTGTGTGATTTTTCTTCATAGCAGCCTGTAAGATGCTGTTTTGGATTTGTGACCAAAGCAGTGTTGATAACGCACTGCTATTTTAGCTATTGCTGAACAGTCTTACACAGCATCAAGGCTTTCTCTGTTCCTCACTCTGCTCCCCCCAGCGAGTAGGTTGGGGGTGGGCAAGAGGTAAGGTGGGAATTCAGCTGGGACAGCTGGCCTCAATTGACCAGAGGGCTATTCCATAGCACATAATGTCATGCTCTTCAGTAAAATTGAAGTGGGGGGAGCATTCAGAGTTACGGTGTTTGTCTTCCCACGTAGCACTTGTGTGACGAAGATCTGTTTTCCTGGAAATGGCTAAACGTCTGCCTGCTGATGAGAAGTAGCAAATGAATTCTGTATTTTGTTTTGCTTGCACATGCAGCTTTGCTTTATCCATTAAACTGGCTTTATCTCAAAGAATGAATTTTCTCACTTTTGCCCTTCTGATTCTCTCCCCCATCCCAATGAGGGGGAGCGAGCAAGCTGCTGTGTGCTGCTTAGCTGCCTGCTGGCCTTAACCCACAACTGCTCTGTTTATATCTTTTACTATTAAATCATTAAAAGTGTGCTTTTACATTTCAACTTATTTTGCCGTGAAGCTAAGAATAATCAGTATTTTTTCTCCCACCTTTAAACCAAAATTGTTGTGTGTTTAAAACTGTCCAGAGCTAGTGATGAGATGAAATCCGAAGGCCTGTAATTTCATGTGTATAGAAACATACTCGGTAAAGTCATAAAGCCTTCTTTGTCTCAGAAGGCAGAAATGTATCTCCTTTCAAAGACACTTGATAAATATTTGCCTCTCTTCACTTTTTTCTTTAAAAAGCCAAGTTCAATTTAAAAGAGGTTTGATTAATTTGTAATGAACAAACTGGTATGCTAGATTTCATATCATATATACACACATCAGTTGTGTATTTCAGACAAACTTGGACTAGTGCTATTTAGAAAACTTTTAGATAACAATTTCTGCCAATTTTTTTCCTCATTTCCAAGTCTGGGCCATTTACTCCATAGTAGAAGGGACTGGCTCTCAAGTGTTTTAATAAAGAAATAATGCAGAAATTATACAGAAAAGCATGAGAGCTTTTTTGTATGCAAAAATATTTAATGTGTGCTTGGTTTTGGAATATGATATTAATATAATAAGTGTCATCATGAAAATCTGTAGAATTACTGTGAGAAATCTGTGTAAATGAAGGCAGACCTCAGCCATAAGAGTACTCACTGAACTCTAGGGTGGCATCACAAATGGCAGGTGTTCTTATCGATGCTGATAATTTACTGATTGCTCAGCACTGAGCTGAATATTACTTATATCCCTGCATTAAGGAAGTGTTACTTCTCTTTTGAAAACTGTATTTGTGATTTGCCAAGACTGACTGTGCTAGCTACTGTCAAGCCAGAGTAGAACCACTGGTTGGTGGTGAGGTGCTTTTATCAGCTGTTAACTGAACTCTGTATAATCTATTTTCTATTTGTCAGTAAAATTCACTTGTAGCTTTTATTTTACTTTTGTAACCAGACAACCTTTTCTTCACTCTACAAATTTCTGGCTTCTCTAGAGCTTACTGAAAAACAATGTTGTTTAAAATAAGTGTTAAAAATCTCTACCATCCTTATTTTTTGGGGGTAAGATGATTAAGGAACACGCCCAGCATTGCTAAATAATGAGAAATGAATATTACTTTCTAAAAGATTCCCCCCTCCCCTCCAACCCCAACAAAAAAATCCCTGAGACCAAACAAAACAAGCAAACAAAAAAAAGTTTCAGGAGGGTCAGCAATGCTTCTGTTAATGGTTATGTGGTCACTGTTTTACATCCAACTTAGGGAAAACGTTCATTGTATCAGCAGAGTGATATGACAAAAATGTGATGAAACACCTATCTTAGTCCAAAATATAGTTTCCTGTTTTTGATATATAACATTACTAAAATGTTGTGGCTTTTCTTCCCACAATAATGAAAGATAAAAAAAGCTCATTTAAGAAGTGAAAACTGATATTTTCACATAATTCTATGAATCTGGAATCTGTCTTTAAGAAAAATACCATACTCGAGATAATTTGTGAGTTGGCAATGAATGCTGCCTGAAATACATTAATGATGGTCTTTCATTTCAGTCTTAAATGGAAGTGCAAATTAAAGGCCTCATTTTGCCAGTGACTTCTGTTATGAGCAAATGAGTTCAGCATGTCTGAACGTTGCAGTAAACACAGTGACAACAGCAGCAGTACTTCTAAATGTAGTATCTGCCTGTTAATGGATAATAGTTAGTTTGGATTATATGAACAACAGAGAAGGTACTTCAATTTCAATATTCCATATTCTTACATGTGTTTTCCTTGGAATTTTACTGCTTATTCCAGTTCAGAAGTCTATATGAAATTTAAAATGTGTATTTGTGCACTAACTTGTTATCCTAAGCATGTGGGAAAGCAGGACACGTGCTGAGAAACCTGTTTGTTTTTCCTATTAACGTTCAGTATTACAAATTTTAAAGTTTTGGGATACTGAGATAGTGTGTTGAGAATAGTTTATGGTCTTCCATGTGGGCTATCAACAAAACATAACAAACAACAGGAAGGTTATGTTCACAAAATAACTTGCAATTCTTCTCTGTGTACCAAAATTCTTTGAAAAGAACAGGAGAGTGTGGGATGGGGTGGGACATAAAATATAAAAATATAACTATTTAAAAAATATAACTATATGGTTCCAGCTACTCTGACAGTCTCTGTTCATGAAGGCAGTCTTTTCTGTTTGTGTCGCAGGAGAGCTGGGAACAGTGGGATCTTCTGTTTTTTACAAATCTGATCTTTGTAATAGTGCAGGCTTTCATTTGTCACGGGTGAGGCTGTAGTCGTGTTGCTTGAGCATTCTGACGCGGTGCTGCCTTTCGGCTCCGAGGCACACACATCTTGTGCTCTGACCATACACTGCGTTGGGGTTGCCCTGGCTAAAATAGGCCTAATATAGAAAAGCAAAAGGGACAAATGTAAGATGTTGAAATCCATATGATTAAACAGCAGTTTTCATTAGAAATCCTAGCTTTGGAATGTTTGCAAGTAAATTTAAATTGTCTTAATCCAGACAGCATTCGTTTTGAAAAAAATGTGGAACATTTGTTTTAAATGATCAAGCATTGAAGCAATAATTTCCCTGCAGTGTTGAGGGTAGGAGGAGGGAGAAGATTACCCTCTAATATGGCAAGCTGAGGCCGTGCCCCCCCGTGCAGAGGCTCCAAGCAAGTACACATTTCTCTTCACCACACAACACATTCCACCCCCTCTCCACATCAGTTTTTGTCAGGCCCATCCCTGGCTCCCCAGGCCCGGCCAGGAGGCAGTTCTCCCTCCTAACTACCTCTATTCTTTCCCATGGTTTTCTTCTGGCCCTTGCCACTGCTGAATGCTTTCTGTCCCTTTGCCCAGTCTGTCCTACCTTTTGTCCAAGGAAGCATACCCATTTCTGCTGCCTTCCATCTCAAATCTGTCTTGGATAGGAGGGTTCCGAAGAGACATGAGGGACTTGGCTAAAAATAAAAGCGTTCAACTCTTTGAGTATGGTGAAAAGAAAGATGCCCCAGCTGTTCTGTTAGGCTGTATGACTTCAGTCAGCTACATGTTAAATGTGAAATGGAAGTCTGGGAGTTTTAACTGGTATATAGCATGTCTTGAATCAGAATGAATTAGAAAAGACATTCTGAATGGTTTCCCTCTCATTGTAATGCTCTAAAGACCATATAGAGTCAGTGGATTCTTCTCATACTTACCACAATGAGTAACTCAGGTGATTTGTAACTAAGGCAGAGATCAAGGGGGAAAAAAAAAAAAGTAGGCAAATTAAAGGTAGGACAGAATGTTTCCTGACTCTGGTTCTGTGACTCTGATGGGTTGGAAAACATGATCCCTTCCTCTTCTGCAGCATCTCAGTAGCTGACAGTTGCATTTCCTGTTGTGGGGGTTTTAAAAGTATATTTTTCATACAAATAACTCATGTTTGTGGAGGTTGCTGTTGGGTTAGTCAGTTCGTTTATTTGTCAAGTTCAAAGCGTAAATTTCCCTTAAACAGAAATTATTAAACAGTT
Organism: Anseranas semipalmata; assembly: GCA_013399115.1. Taxonomy (NCBI): domain Eukaryota; kingdom Metazoa; phylum Chordata; class Aves; order Anseriformes; family Anseranatidae; genus Anseranas; species Anseranas semipalmata. Next base: position 580,801 of record VXAA01003750.1, on the reverse strand, counting down.
GCCTAAAGCTCTGTTTTTGGCATAGATAGTCTCTAGCAGGCACTCTGTCCTGAATCTTCCATGTTTACAGAATGACACTGGAATTATGTTACAGGAAATTTTACTGACAATTAGGCATGTAAGCAAGACCTGGTATAGTTGTTTATAAGGCTCAGAGAATAATACTTGGTTGGTTTAAATGCTTAACAGAATTTCAAAGCAAGATGAGTCACGGTTAGATACTTAGTGATATTTGTTGCATTTTATACAAATGCAATTTATACAAATGTATATGAAATGACAAGGTGAAATGCTACCCTATCTCTAAGAGCTTAATTAGGAGTGTAAAGCAGAATTTAGTTATGTTTGGCACAGGCACAATGGCTACTGGAAGGCTGTGTTTTCTTTTAGTGTCTATAGATTAAAAAATAGGATGTTGATAAACTGGGAAGTGTTCAGAGGAGAGCCATCAGAATGTTTTAAAAAGATTATCAAACGTGTGTTATAATGAATGACTTCAGGAGTTTAGTTTTGTGTGCAGAGCAAAGAGACAGCAAAGAGATTACAGCCTGTAGGATACCTACATGAGATATTTTCAGGATTGGAGAGTCCTCTTCTTTATGACAATAAATAAATCACAAAATACAGCATGTGGAAGCTAGAGGTAGCAAATACTAAAATAAGGTGTAAATAAATATTTAACAGCAATCATGTGATTTTATGACTTGTGTAGCACAAAGCCAGACTAGCTCTTTTCGCAGCTGTTGCTTCTGACTTTGACTACAGCTATACATGACCAAGTAACATTTTTTTTCTCATGCCTATATCTTTGTCTGCTTAAGCATAATATAAAGCTGGTGTATTGAAATGCTTTAATTGACATTGCACCCATGCATACTTCCTTGAGTTATGTTTGCAGGCAGATGCCAGATCACTGATATCTTTGCTTATGACTCGTATCCAAATTGCCACTGATTAATATAATCAAGAAGAATAAAAGGAAACATTTTTTTTATGATTTCATTCTTAGTAGAAGTACTCTTGAACACCTCTCTTGAATCAGGTCAAAATTTGCTCATGTTATTCACAGTTCTAGACTTAAACCAGCAATATTGAAAGAGAAAATCAGAAGTGAGTTGCCTACTGATAAGGCATAAAGCTCATCCTGACTGTAGAGTATTGACTATCCTGAAGTTTATATAGTCTAGCAACAAGAATTAACAAGTCTTATCCTGGTAAGCTGTAAATGAAAATACTTGTGGTTTACCTTACTTGCAGAAAGAGCCATCTTTATGTATTGATCCAGCTTTGATATTTCAGGTATGGATTTGGTTCTAAAAAAGTGTGTATGTTTGCAGTGCAATATATTCCTTTTGATTGCATGAGCTTTCACTTTCCCTTGTCTTCAAAAATAAACCTCAATGTTCAGTGCATTAAATTGAAAAAGTTTATAGTAAGACTAGTTGTATATGGCACTTGTGTATTTGTTCATTTACAATCAAGTTTTATTAAATGTGAAATTTCAAATATTTGCTGCTAATGGCATGTAGAGTGCCCTACAAGCAAAATTTTTCATAGGCATAGTTTATTAAATGTATCTAGTGTTTGAAATTATGTAAGACTAGCAATTCATTACTCATAATTTCAGAGAACGACAGACTGATATGCTGTATTTTTTACATACTATTGACTATTTTTTTCCAAAGCGTTCAGGAAATGTACTATAGCACTTTTTTTCCTTTGTAAGGGCTGGATATATAAGATTCTTGAAACTTTACTGTGGAAACTTATTTGTAGGGTTAATCTCTTTTGCATTGTGCAATTATTTTCTTCATTAGAATCAGGACAAATACTAGTTGAGTTTCATGTTCCAAAGAGGTGAATTTCTGCCAGGTCAAGGAAAGATATAGCCCTGTCTTATATATCTAAGATATAGCCTCTTGCACAATGTCTGCAACACTGTTCTAATAGAGCAGATGAGGAAGAAGTATTGGTTACTGCTGAAAGGAGGGGATAGATAGGGTGAGTACCCTGATCTATGAAACAAATCCTGCTATATAATCTTGTGTCTTTTCCCAGAGATTTAGAGGGCCTGATGGGAAAAATCCGCACAAATGCTGCATTGTTATAGAATGCAGAAGATGTTTATTAGTACCACTTAATACTAAGCTTCTTCCTTAATGTTGCTGCAAAGGAATCTTCTGTGTGATTCAACACAGACCCACTTAGTGTGTTAGAATACTGCTAATGAAGATAAGTCTTAGTGGTTTGAAGGAAATAAGGCATCTGTTCCTATTTGAGTTTCTGAAAGATTGCCAGACCCCATGCCACAACAAGAGCTGGTTGAAAAGCTTCCAATTGAAGTTTTCTGTGGGAAAATGCTGATTCAGCGGAATCAGAAGATTTTTATGGGAATGTGCCTATTCTGTCAAAACTTTCGGTGAAAGCAAAGCTACATGACTTTCTACCTATCCTGTAAGCCAACCCTACTCCCTCTGTGGCAGTATCCAATGGGAGCTCCAGGCAGTCTGTATTAAGCTTGAGCTTCCAGGTTCCTTGCTTTCTAGCAGTTGTCCAGACAGGAAAACTTTCAGGTTTACTGGGCAAGCCAGCTGACTATCTGGTGCCTGTCTGGCAGAATTACCTGTCCTGTAGTGTTCATATGTAAGGAAATGGTGCCTTTGACTCCTTGAACAGCCTGTGAAGGGAAGGTGATGGCTGGCTTCTCTCCTGTCTTATCACTGATGTTAGTGATTCGGAAACAGATTTTAGTCTTCATTTTTTTTTTCAATTTCTAGCTTCTGTACCAATAAGAAGTTAAAAAAACTGACAGTGCCATTTTTTTCTGGAGATAGGAAAACTAGTTTACTCAGCTGTAATCACAATATGCAGAGATCTGATTAAAGTAAAATTTTCCTTTGAGAACTCAAACTTGTGATAACTTTTGGAACCATTTTCTTTTACTTTGTTATATATTTCTCTCAGCTTAAATGTTATTCCCTGGTGTATAAACCAATGAGTGTAACAGGCTAATGTGCTATAAATTATTTCTGCCATGTTTTATTTGCAAATGTGTAAAATGTAAATACTGTTAAAAAAAAAAAAAAACAAAAAAACCTCTTAAAGACTTATCCAGAGAGATTTGATGAAGACTGTTCCCAGCTGAGATGTCATAATAGGTCGTGTAAGTAGTAATCTGCTTCAGTGCAAAGTCATTCTAAAGGGCAACGAAGCTTAGATTTTGTTTTTTTTTTATCTTCAGTAGCAGGAATAGAAAATTTCTCAAAAGATGTCTGATGGCAGGATCTGATTTGATTGTAGTGTCTGAGAGCTTCAATAATTGCTTTATTTATTGTTCTGCATAGCATGATAGTTTTTATTTTTTTTCCAGTATTTTTCTTTTCATGCAGGTAATCCAAATGACAAGCTTTAATAAGAGTTCTTCCCCTTTCTTTCCCGTGCAGCCCAACCTTTTATTTTACTCCCTTTTTTATAATCTATTTTTTATGCTTTGTGCATAGAACAGTTAACATCTGAAAAAAACAATCTGTTTTCTCTCATGTGAGAGCTGTTCGCTTTTAACAGAAGGATTACTTGTTTTTTGTGATTGCTCGTACAGCCTTTGCTCTATGGTATGAGTAATGCTGACTGCATGGAGAAATGTTAATAAATGTTTTAGGATTCTGCTATTAGAAATCTGTTATGTTATTAATGCTAAATTAATCTACTAAGTAATTTAAGTTGCATTTTACCTGGATGGTAAAACATGAACTTGGAAAGCTATCATTCAGACAAACAAACAACTCCATAATTACACTAGATATATGCATATAACCTAAAAACTGGTTGGAAATCTTCCAGAATTGTTTGTGGTGTTTTTATTATTTATTTATTGCTTGCATCCCTGGTCAGCTCCTTTGGTGTTTTTCAATGATTTTTTATAAGAATACTTTCTCTTTGAACATATCCTTCAAGAAACAAAAATATGCACTGCTGATTGCCATCAGCATTTTCAGTATCAGATATTTTCCAGAAAACAAACAGCTAGTGAGGTAAAAGATGAGGAGCAGTAGGTTTTATATTCCAAGAATTATTTTTGCTTCCTTTGCATTCTGACACTTCTTTTGTTTTCTATTTTTGACTGTAGGTCCATTTTCAGAAAGGGGTACAGTTAATTTGGAATCTTGTAAAACACATGAAGGGGTTTGGTACTCCCCTGCAAAGTGCATTACTTTGTCTCTATGGCACTGAAGTATGTTTGCTGTCATGGAAGTTAGCTCTCCTCAACTTCTATTTTAAATTCGTTTGTCTCAAAATTTTGTATTGAAAAGTTTTACATCCTTTCACATCGCTGAGCTCTTGTCAGGATTAAAACCACACTTAAAAGCTCTTCAGACAGGATCCACAGTGTATATGCATGGTTTTACAACTCAGAAATGCATCTGCCAGTGAAAAGTAGTATACCAGTGTGATGCAAGTGAATGAATTCAGTAACAGGCTAGATCTATTTTTCCTGTCTTTACAACATTAGCAGTATGCAAAATTTGACTGTATTTGACTATGAATCACCATGATTCTGATGCATGCAAACATTTGTTGACCATTTTGTACAGTTGTAAGCAAGTGCTTACCCTGCTGCTCATTTTAGAGCCATTCTCTTTGTATGATTGGACTGTTATACACATACCTATATCAGTATAGACCTATTTGTTTACTGTGGCTTTGATTGTGTGATGGAACAAAACTATTTAAGGTGTGATCTTTCACTGAAGAAACATGCTTTCACTCTGATGCTAATTTTCTGCTGTTGTAAATGAGGTTTGTTCATGTTCTACTGCTTGCTATAGCCACAGTATAGTGATTTTCTGATGTTTTCTGTGGAGTAGGATTTAATAGATTTTCTTACATATGCATAAAAGGAATTAGATCTTATCAAGACTTGTAAACTTTTTTTTTTTTGCACATTCATTTGGTTATGAATTCTTTCTGTCACCTTTGAATTCATGTGTATTTGCCTGCTGTATATTGTCTCATGACAACATATAGCCCAAGTGAAGAGAGATGCCCAGGGTGTTATGTCAGATCTTGAAAACCTCCAGCAATGGACTACACCACCTCTCTGGGCAACCTGTTGGAAGGCTTGTTCTCAAAATGCAATACTTGTACCGGAAGGCTGTTCTGAGGCCCACCGTGAAGCCTTTTCTTCGCCAGGCTGAACAAGCCCAGTTTCCTCAGCCTGCTTTGAGGGCAAGCACTCCAGCCCTCTTGGCCCCCTGCTGAGCTTACTCAAGTTTATCAATCTCATGTACTGCAAGGCATAAAACTGGATGCAGTATTGTAAGCACAGTCTAATGAACGTGTCTTTCCTTGATCTACTTACGTCTGTGCTCATGGTGATGCAATCTAGGATACTATTTGTTGCCTTTGCTGCCAGCATACATTGCAGGCTCCTGTTAAGCTTGCTGTGTCCACCAGGATCCTACAAACCTTTTCAACAGAACTGCTCCCAGGCGGGTAGAGCTGCAAGGGGTTCTTTCTTCCCAGGTGGAGGACTTCGCATTTGTTTTTGTTGGATTTTCCTAAGGCTTCTGTCCGTCCACTCATCCAGTCTGTATAGGTCCCTTCGGATGGCAGCCCTGCCCTTGAGCATATTCACTGGTCTCCCATCTTGGTGTCATCTACAGGCCTTGTGAGCAAGTGCTTTGTCACCTCTTTCAGGTTACTGTTAAATATATTTAATGGGGCAGGTCCCAGTATGGACCCCATAGTACTGGCTTCCAGGTAGAATACAACCTATTAACCTCTACCCTCTAAGCCTGATCATACAACCAGTTTTTTTTACCTTGCTAGTTGATCACCCAGCCAGACCATAATGTCTTAACTTGAATACAAGAATGCTGGGGGAAACAGTGTCCAAAGCCTTGCTAAAGTTGAGGTAATGACATCCACTGTTCATTCTTCATCCACAAACCTAAACATTTTGTCTAAAAAGGCAATTTGGTTGGTCAGGCATGATTTACCATTGGCAAATCCATACTGACTGTCCCAGTTAATTTATTCTTAATGAAAAGCGTTGTCCAAGAAGACTTTCCAGGGTATGTAGTGAGGCTGATGAGTCTGTAGTTGAATTAAAAAAAAAAAAAAAAAATAAAGAAAGGG
>VXAA01003750.1:515158-569334 GCA_013399115.1 Anseranas semipalmata | reverse complement strand
TTTTTTTTTTTTTGTATGCTCCTTTTCTTATTTTGATATTTTCACATTGTTTTAGTGCTAGTATAGATTCTTGCAGTAGCAAGTAGCTCAGGGGTGGCTGGCCAAGTACGTTAACCAGGTAGCTAGACATACTGAGACTTATAGAGACAAATAAAGAATAAATTTATTATTGTGCACATAGTTGAAAGAAATAATTTCTTGAATTTTTTTTAAGAAAATGCAATGTAGAACAAACTAGAAATAGTTTGATCAGTATAAAATATTTCCAGTGACTGTGCCATACAGTATTGAATATTCAGAATTGAAATATTTTAGGATGTGGATCTTTAGGATCTGGTTGAGTAAGATCAACCTGTGGATATAGATATATATGAATATATATATTCTTTTTCCCTGGAAACTTTTGAATAACCTTCTATCTAGCTCTTGTAGACTTCTTACATCCCAAGTGTCTGTTGGGATGCAATTGAGGTAAGAGAGTGGAAAAACCTGATCTAGGACTTCTCTGGTCATTGCAGAATTGAAACTTGAATTTTAAAGGAAGTTGTCTAGGTCTTACAGTCACGAAGAAAACTTTCCAAACATAAAGGAAATGTGGTTTCTCTGAAGTATGCAGATGCACTGAGGAGTTTTATTTCAAATAATCCTCACGAGATGATACATCTGAACTCATCTGGTGACCAGTGTTATTTCACAGAACTTTAAAAAGAATAGTTACATGTCACCTAATTCACCATCCTTTAGCATCGCTATGTGTATTGTCCAGTGCTTTGCTCAGATATTCTAAATCCACCACGCTCACATTCTGTGGCCAACCCTCCCACTTAGCATTGTAGAAAGGGAAGAATAATCACAGTTCCATGGCATTTACTGATGAACCTCCTTCAGAATTCAGAAGCTCCTTCTTAGTGAATGGGTTTCTGCTATTTCCCCTAGGATATGCTTTTACAATCTCATAGACCTTTCACTCTGTGGAATTTTTTTTCTAACATTTTCCCCAGACTTCTCTTAAGCTAATCTCTCTGGCTTGGCTTTCCTAGTACCTGAGCATTCCATATGAACTGCCAGAAAAAAAAAAGGAGGTGGGGATAGTGGGCAGCAACAAATTTGCGAGAAGAGTAAGGTTAAAGTTCTGCTTTTCTGTTTTACTCTCCTTACTAAGATGCCTGCTTCTCCTCATCAGGCTCCTAAAATCCTTGGTTCACTTGGACCAATGATAACTTAAATCACAAGAATCACACAGTTGGAAGGAATAGGCTATTGGATTGAATTTATACTTTTATGAAAACTTTTTTCCTATACATATTTTGTCTTGCCAGACTTGCCTCACACAGGATAAATTCCTTTGAACTTAAGTGAGGTCTGTGGTGGATTTATAGGCCAAATAATCATGTTTAAGCTTTAAGAATTTCCTTTTTTAACTTCAGCAAGAGCGGAACAATCATTCTTAAAACAGGTTACTTGAAATTACATGAAACTCAGTAGAAGTTAAGAAGTTAAGACTGTTAAAAGTTCGCATCCTAATTCTCTTCCAGAATTTACAGGAGGTGTCTGAGTTGTCTTATATTCTGCTCATTCTCACCTTTCAGATTACGAGTGCAACTATGAATTGAAAATGAAATTAACGATCTAACCTTTTATTTGCCCCCTTACAGATAGACCAACTGAAACAAGAACTCTCAAAAAAAGAATCGGAACTTCTTGCCTTACAAACTAAGCTTGAAACCCTTAGCAATCAGAATTCGGATTGCAAGCAACACATTGAAGTGCTTAAAGAGTCACTTACTGCCAAAGAACAGAGAGCTGCCATACTTCAGACAGAGGTATGGTATCTTCTAATCATCAAACGCAATATAAATGTTTACTTAATAGTGTGTGTCAACCTGATGATGTATTTGTTACAAGCCTGTGTAGAAAACAACTTGTTGAAGAATAGTGAAATAATTTTAAACCCTTTAAATGTGAGTCTATTTGATATATATATTTTTGGTAGAATACCAGATCTCATTCTGTAATTTCTTTTAAAAGTACCTATGAGTGCATTTTAAGGAAGTGTTTTTACCTAATTCTCTTTGGCTTTAGTGTGGGGGTGGAGCTGAGCCCTAATGACTTGATTGTTGTGTTTTCATTCCTTGTGTTTTCATCTATTAATTTACTGAGTTTTGTTTGTTTACTCTGGCCTGATGCTTTATTACTGTGTTTATTACTTTATTTCTAGTGTGAAGAGAAGTTACTGATGTATTTTGAAGGGGTCTGTTGAAGGGTGCCAACCAAAAAAAAACCTTCATAGACTTGGAGCACATGATACTATTTAGATTGCTTCCTATTATAACTTTTTCATTTCATTTTTTAGTGTGTACTCCCTTCAAGAAACACAAATGTCTGTGAAATACAATGCAAATAGTTCTGTTCAGAGAAGTACATTATTTAAGGTACATGGGAGTCTTACAGAGTGTTTCAAATTTCTGGCTAACAGCTCTAGGAGGAAAAACTGAGTTAGCTTAAGCTCATCATTCTCATGGAAGCAGAAAAAATATTTCTGAGATTCTCATTATCCATGTGTAGTGTATGTCTTATAGTCTCTACGTTTAGAAGATAGAGGTGAAATCTTGGAATTTCCAGCTTGTGTTTAAAAGCCAGCCAGCATATATCTATATATGTGCGCGTGTGTGTATAGATATACAAACATATACACATATTTACAAAACATAAAATAAGCATAATCAGAACAATGGTAAAAATGCCAACAACACTGGCAGATCTGAGTCTAGCTTTTGAGTGGTAGAGATTACACATTTTAAATCTTCAGCTGTGCAAATCTGTTTTGCAAGGTTTGTCATGTTCCTGAGGATAGTGATGAATTCCAGTGGCTGTCCACTAGTTTGATTTCTTAATTCTTTATCAGACCAGTATGTATGTAAGGCAATACAATCTTAGTGCTGGCAGATGGACAGTGGTAAAAAGAGCTGAATTTACAGTGCTCTCGATGATGGGTTGCTGGGATCGTGTAGTTCTAGTGGAGAACCAGTTGGCCTCTGGCATGTATCCATTTTCTCTTGTTCCTGTTTCCTGCATGACAAGGCAGTTGAGTTTGAACCTTTCACGTGAAGCAATTGAACTTAAAATGATCTCTAAGTGCCTGTTGGTGTGCAGAAGACGATCAGTTGTTTTGGGCCTGCATGTTGTTAGTCTCCTGGGGAAACCAAATGAAAAAGTAATTCTAGAATGATCAGAGAGAGAGCTTTGTACAAGGAATACTACATAATGGCAGAGAACTAACTCCTTTAGTTTTGTGTAATATGTTACTGTGAAGTAAGTGATTGATATTTTGTACAAATAGTGTGAGATTCTTCCAGGTTTCAAAGAAAAAAAAAATCTGTCAAGGTATTAGGATTAGTGAAAGATATGTTCAGTGTAGTTTCTAGTCAGAGTAACGTATAAAGTCCTGGTTTTGATTTACTTTAACCCTTTATTACTGTGTAATCCAAATAATTCTGATGACAAGCCTTGCTTTACTTCTGAATGAAATAAAACTATAAACCATGAGTGTAATTGGAAATAGGAGAGACTTAAAAACAAGGCAAGCCAAAAATCTCATAAATGTCCTCACAGTATATCTTGGTTCTAGACAGTTAAGGCTGTTTCAGTATTGACTTGTAAATCAATTGAACCTGAACTTCTTTGACTAAATCATCAGAAATCATTTTATATTTCATATATATTGTTGTTAGACTAAATCATCAGAAATATTTTATATTTCATATGTATTGTTGTTAGACTTTAGTAGTTACATTACCTCATAAATTGATGATACTGAAACACTGCAAACTATGTTCCCCATGGAAATCTAGGTGATTTCCGTCTGCTTTGCGAGTAGGGTTTACCTAATGATTTTATCACGCAACAGTTTTTCGAGGTTCTTTTCTCTTTTTAAGACTTGTTTGTAAAGGGAAATGGGGAAAGTTGCTTGATGATGTCCATCTCTTATGGGAATTAATTTTAGTTAAAATTTGCTGCAATTGTGTGTTCATGTACAGGGAGCTTTTGGCAGAAGGGTCAAACACATTAATGTAATTTTTTTTTTTCCTGGGAGATCATATGAAAATGAAGGCATCTGAGTAATGGATAATGCCAGACTTCGTTTTGGGTTATGATACATTTCAAGATGCATTAGAAGCAACAAGAAACAAGTTATGTGAATGAATTCAAGTTATACACGTGTACAGATGCAGCCCTTATTTGAAACAATTTACCAAACAATTTTGATCTAATTGCACATTTAAAATGGGAAATAACTTCACTTGACTCAAAACTTCTCTTTACTTTTGGAAAGATAACGCTAGTGTGCTCTCATGTGCAACCTTTACCTATGATGCAGAGACTTCAAATGACCTTTATTGAACTTTAAGTTATCTCAGCAATTTACCTGATCTCAACATGCTTCAATGATGTGTTATACTTTAGGCAATATTAATTACATCTCATTTTTATCCATTTAAGATGCACTGAATGTACTCTTTTGTACTTTGATAGATACGTATTGACTCTCAAATATCTTCAAAAAGTTATATATATATATTTTAATTCAGCTAACTAGCCATTTAATCTAAACAGCTCATTTAACCCAGTTAGGAATCTAATTTGAACTAGTTATTCAAACACTTAAGAATAAATCACTCTCTGAAAGTGTCAGTCTCTCTCCTTTGATTGTAGGAAAAGCCTGGACATACAGTAAATTTTATTTGCACCTTAGGCAAAAAACAAAAAAAAAGTGGTGTGAACCCTTTCCCATATGAAATGCTTGCAGACTAAATGGCAGAAGGGGCTGAGATGAATATAGTCAAAAATATAAATGGATGTGAACATGTGTCTGTGGAGGGATATTACAAAAGGCAGCTGAAAAATAGCAAGGCAGAAGTTATGCAAGACTAGCCCCCTCCTGCAGACCTTCCCATTTAAGATGGCTGCATAGGGAAAGCTCAGGGAATGAACATGGTGAAACCTTTAGACTGGGAATTCTCACCTTTAGTTTAACTGCCTCCCCCCTCATTTGTCTAAAATACTGTCTGAAGTCTGTAAAACATGGAAAAATTTTCATCCTTTTTAAGAGAATGCTTTTAGAGGATTAATGTGCTAATGTTTGGTAAGGAGCTAACACCTCCTTACCACTGTTTTTAAGTGTAGCACTAATAGTTATTCTTAAAAATTTTGAAACAGTATGCAACAATAAAGATTTTTATAAAGTTTGACAGTAGAGAAGGGTGGTTACTTGTGGAAACAGTAGTAAGGGAAGTGGATGATTCAGTAGCTTCAGAAGTCTTCAAATCAAAACTGCTAGCCTTCCTAGTAACTTCCTTTAAATAAACACCAGTTATTTAGTGTATTTTTATTGCTTGATTTATGCAATAAAATTTGTATAAAGATGAAAAGTTCTGGCATAGTTTATGTAGAAGGTAAGGGGGTGGCTCTCTCTCTCTTGTTGGTTTTTTTTTTTGTTTGTTTGTTTTAATCCTTAAAATCTATGAACTAGGGAAAGGGCGAACTGTTAGTATCTACCCAATCTGAATTTGAAGTAGTGGTATGAAGGAATTGAGAGCTCCTTAAAACTACTGGGCTATCTGGTCTTGTTTCTTGGAAAGTCTTACAGTGTCCTTCAGCTAGCCATAAGAAATAGGGTCATATAACCAAACAGAGGATTTGTTATAAACTGCTGTAAAATTATTGCTTTCTCTGACAATCACGAAAAACAAGTGAAAGATCTCTCTGTTCAAGTAATTCCATAGATTAGAAAATAAAGATTCTTCAAGGCCGACATGCATATTCTAATGATGTTGTATTAATTACATATATTTAAGATGCTCAGGGTTTTGGCACATTCCTTACCATCCTTCTGTGTGCTAGGGAGTTCTTCTGGTTAAAAGTGATTGCCAGAATGTCTCTTCCCCACAAACTGTTACAACTTCCAGCCTGGTTATGCAGTTTATTGGAGGGAGATTCTGTTAAACTGTAGGCATCCTATAGACACGTGCTGGAGCCCTAAGCAGCACAAAAGCTGGACAGCAGCCTGAGTTTGTAGATGGCTACATCTACGGTATCCAGAGTTCCTGCTTCTTATCACCATTTGGATGAAAACAGAGCACATCCTTAACATAAACTGCAAGAAGGCACCTCAGTAAAAGTCATTTACTAGGGCCATAGCCCATTCATTGGATGCCAAAACTTTGAGATACAGTGTTAGCCTCAAAGTGTTAGGTTGAAAACAGGCTGTTTGTGCTGCTTGCATTTTTTCTTATGCAGGGTGAAAATGCCTATTTTTTCCCTCATTTCTTTTGCCTACTTATTTGCCCTTCATATTTTTTGACTGGTCAGTGGGCCAACGTATGGCAATAAAAATGAAGTAATTTTTTTTCATTGTGCATTTCAGTCAGGAAATTCATGCCTTCAGACTGCATTCTCCTGTTACCAAGATGTTTTCTGAAACGTATGAAAATGAATAATTTTATCATGAGAGACAGAAACAAACTAGAATTACAACTCTGAGAGCATCCTGTGCAAGCTAAATATGATGCAGCAAGACAGGAAATTTCAAAATGGTATAGATCTAACAAAACTTATCCAAACTCCTTTTATATCTACCCTTAGTTTTATGGTGAGTCTTTTTGGTAACCATTTCACAAATATTAACTTCATAGAACTCAACAGCGGTTTTTCCTCGGTACTTGTAAATATCCTGTCTTTCAAAAGAATGCGGTTCCACATAATCTTTAGTTTGGAGAACTCTGGTGGAGTAGAGGGAATATTTATCTTACTGTGAATCGTTGTGGAAAGTGTTACATTTGGCTGTGTGTGAGACAAAAAGTGTGATAGGTGTAATTCTAAGTGTCAGCAGAGGCCATAGATGTTTTGTTTCTAGTATATTTGTGTTAAGTGTGTGTGTGTGTATATACACGTATGTGTTAAATCAAACAACAAAAGCTCTTCTAATGAAGCTCATACATTTTCTGCAGAAAATACAATCCTTGCAGCAAAAGAGCCATGATAGGATAGAGAGGCTTTTGATGCGTTAAAAACAGGATCCATCGTGCTAAAGACCTGAGAATGAGCAAATGTCATTGACATGGTGATCATGCAGGTGGCACGCTAGTGCAGGTAGATGAGGAATAAAAATACTGTTTTGCCATCTGAGTGCTCTCGGAGACCTGGGTTTGAAGCTGAATAAGCTGATGCCTAGAGTGTTCTATGGTGGTAATCCAGCACTAACTCTAGACATAGCACATTTTATAATGTAGAATTAGGAAAAGATTGTCTGCTTAGAGCAACTGAATCTTTGATCTCTAGGCCTTAGGTCTCTCTTATCTGAAGGGAGGGCAATGGGTTCCAGCAGCAGATGGGGAAGGAGATGCGGAGGCGATGGTTTCCACCTCCAGCAGGTGGAAACCATTATGGAAGGAATTTTGTACTGTACAAGCTATTGTTTGTAGTTCCCAGATGAGTAAAGTTAATAACATTTTGGACTGCATTAAGCCATACTCCTTTCTTTCTGCATGTCCAAATCTTCTATTTGTAAAATAGGTTTTGTTTATTATCACTGTAGAATTTTATTTTGTCTTAAAACAAGCTCATGACCTACCTTGAAGGGCTTCTTTCTAGAGGTAAAAGTAACTATCAAAGGCGAGTTCTAATCCTGAGCTAAGGTATTGGTAGGCGCAGTATGGACTCCCTGCCTGAACAGGATTACTTTGTAATCACCCAAATTTAGTAATAAATTTAGTAATAAAATTTATAAATTTAGTAATTATTTAGTAATAAAATCAGCTCAGTAAATCCTGTATTAAAAGAAAGCTTCAATGGGTTCTCGTTTACTTCATAACAAGCCTTTTATTATTATTTAGCTTAATAATGGTATTCTAGGGCTATCTTCAGGCTTTGGATACAGTAGCTGCATATGATGTAATAGCATGTGATCCACAGAATCACAGAATGGCTGAGGATGGGAGGGACCTCTGGAGGTAATATTGCCCAATCCTCCTGCTCAAGCAGGGCCACCTATGGTTCCCAGGACCATGGCCAGGTGGCTTTTAAATATCTCTGAGGATGGAGACTCCACAGCCTCTCTGGGCAACCTGTTTCCATACTCAGTCACCCTAACAGAAAAGTAGTATTTCCTTATATTCAGAAGGAACCTCTTGTGTTTCAGTTTGTGCCCACTGCCTCTTGTCTTGGCACTGGGCACCACTGAAAAGAGCACAGCTCTGTCCTCTTTAGACCCTTCCTTCATGTACTTGTACACATTAATTAGATCCCCCCGAGCCTTCTCTAGGCTGAACAGTCCCAGTGCTCTTATACAAGGTGCTCCAATCCCTTAATTAATCCCTTAATCCTTTTGTGGCTCCTTGCTGGTCTCTATCCAATATGTCCATGTCTCTTTTTTGTACTGAGAAGCCCAGAACTGGACACAATACTCCAGGTGTGGCCTCACCAGGAGATGAACCATTGCTGGCTCATGTTCAAGTGTCAGTCCAGCAGGACCATGAGGCCCTTTTCTGCAAAGCTACTTTCCATGTAGGTGGGCCCCAGCGCATACTGGTGCATGGGGTTGTTCCTCCCAAGGTACAGGACTTTGCACTTTTGCGGAACTGTGTGAGTTCTCTCTCCTTCTCTCCAGCCTGTCCAGGTCCCTCTGAATGGTAGCATGACCCTTGTCCCAGTTTTGTATCATCAGCAAACTTGCTGAGGGTACGTGCTGTTGCCATCAGCCAGATCATTAATTGAAGATTTTGATCAGTACTGGACCCAGTATTGACCCCTGGGGTACAATACTGATTCTACTCAACTCCCACAATCCACTTGATATTCCCCTACTTCCCTCATGTGCCAGGTCTAGTAGGGCATAACACTTAGAAGTAATGTGTTGGCGTTTATTATTATGTGCGGTTTGAGTGTTCCTGGAAGTTCATTAGTTTCACTTTCATTGTCATTGAATTGTATCAGTGTTTGTTACTCAGTAAAATAAATTTCTTGTATTGTTTCAAGTTTGGAATTTTCATGATGTCAGTAAAGTTAACTCAGAAAATTACTTCTTTACGTATAGTTTAAATTTGAGCTCATAATTAGTTTGTTCCAATGGTAAGAAATGAAGTGCAAGCAAAGACACGATCCTTAGGCTCTGCAGAATGTCCACTACTATTGAAAAGCACGACTAATGTATCTGTTTATGCAGATTGTTCATTTACATGTATTTACTATAACAGATCATCAGAAATAAGAGGACATCTTGATTTTTTGATGAGTATAGCTAATATCTTTTGAACAGTGGTAAGGGGAACAGATTTCAGATATAATGGTGTTTTGTCACATGTTGAGAGAATTTAAAACCAACGGTAAATAAGCTGAATCTAGATCTAAACATGATGTGCTTTTGGTTCACTGTTTCTGTTATCTTAGTGATGTCAGTGTTTTTTTATAGTTTTATTTGACTTAAAAAGCTATCTATTGAAGTTTTTATTGACAGCTGAAACAAAAAGATATAATCCTGTAAAGCAATAACTATGATGGTGGCCAGAGTTGGGAGGTCTGAAAATGGTTTATTGCCATTAGGAAAAAAGTTTGGAGCCAGTCCTTAGAAGGTTCACCACCTCTGCTATGTGCATTTCATTTTGTTCCATTTTAAGGGTATATATGGTAAGAGTGCTAAACTATGCAAACTTTTCCTGCCCTGATGTGTATAGCCTTTGTTTTGATTCTGTCTATATTAATGATGTGAAAACCCTGAGGTCGGATAAAAATGAGCCAAGGTCAGGCTAGTTCAGCTACAGAACACTGAAAATGTCACTGTATTCCACAGCGAACTGAAAAAAGGAAGAATATTAGACTTACTGAGATTTTCTTTGCCATTGTGAAAAAGCCATATATGTTAACTTTTAAAATGAAGCCTTTTGCTGTTACTGAAGTGGGAAAGAGGTTAAACAGCAAAAATCCTTTTTGATTTAAAGAAATGAGACTACTATTTGTATACTTCAAAAAGTGGAAGATGGTACAGTTTTATACTATATTTGCATTTTATCAGCAATTGGTACTTTACTGCTCTTATCAGGAAAAAAGCCTGATGTAAGTGGATGCAAATACATTCTGTGTAGCTACTGTGTAGCTCAGTGGAGAAAAACATTCATTTCCTAAGCAATTCTGACACAAACTTAGCACTTTGCTTTAGATAATGTGTAAACTGGCAGGTTTGCTGTATGAAGGTTAATGAACTGTGAAATCTGTAAATGTCTACATAGAAATTTTGTAAATTCTAAGTGTAGTCTTGTCAATGGACAAAGATAGGTGAAGTCTGAGCATATATGTATTAATACAGAAAACAATAAAAATGAACAGGAAAGATGATTATAGTAGATATTTATTACAGTCTGTTTTTTCTTTTAAACAAATCTGTTTATACAGAAGGGCTGTGAAGTGACTGACTTCTTGGCAGTTCTTTGCATAAAGAGCAAATAAAAGCAGACAGCACAGAATACTTGGAGCAAAACTGCAACCCCTTTGTTTTACTTTCTGTTACAATGCTGATATTTGATATCACTTGAAATGTAAATCTGTTTCTAGTTTTGCAATAATAAGGGTATAACTAAGGTTATTTCACTCTCACGTTTGTATTTTTCCAACAGTTTTAATTTGAAATGGTATTTTTCTATTGTTTTGTGATTTTTCTTGTTTCAAATCAGAAACAATATCTGGGCCAGGTATTTCAGTGTGGTCTCTTTGCTGTACTGCCAGTGTATTGTTCTGGTAAATCTGTCTTTTGTGCAAAGGAAAGATCAACCACTGTAAAAAGCACCGTTCTGGAGGCTTATGTACCATTTACTCTGTCACCGCAGCTGTTCACAGCTTTCTTGATGGTTTGTTGTGTACTTCAAGTCAAGTTTTATCTCAGGTCAAATTTGCCACTTATTTCACTTTTTATACAGTTTTCACTATCTGTGGGCCCCTGTGACAGCTTAGAACATGAGAAAGGAGCGTAGTGGCCAGGCAGTCAATTCAGAGTTTGAAAGAGCACTTAGGTTAGCAAAATGCTGTATTTAAACAGAAGTAAACTTTAAAACAAAGGTGTTGTCTTATCAATGTGATTAGAAATAAAATCAGAAAGTACCGCTTCTACATGCTTCTGCTTCCCCTGCACCTTTGAAGTAAATAAAGAGTAATGTAGAAGCTTTCTAAACAGCTTCATTTACTCGTCAGCCTCATAAGTTTGCTTGTGAGCAAACCTTCCTCAGTGAGAACAGAATAATTGAATGACAAAAAATGTTCATATGGCTGAGAGAGGAGGGCTGCTCTCAAAGCAGCTCAGAATTGTGAAGTGACATTCTGGATCAGATCAGGTGGAAAAGCCCTGTAAATACTGGTGCTTCTCTCACAGCGGGGATAAAACGCTTCCTGCAGCCTGGCCTTGAAACCTTTTGTGTGCTAGATAATTGTTGCTCCCAATTCAAGAGTGGCTTGGACCCCAACTGACCATGAATTTTTCTTTATTAGTGCTTTCAGCTGTCTATTGGCAATGAGCTTTTAGGGTCCAATAACCAGCTGGCAATGAAAACTTCAGTGTGGCTGCAGGAACCTGAGTCACCATCCCTCATCAGGAGCCTTGAGTTGTGCCCCTGTACAATCCTTAACTGCAAAGTTGGCATGTGACACCTGGTTCCCTTGCACTCTCCAAACAGTACTAAAGATGGTGGACAAGATGAAAACTCATCTTCAAGGTACTGATTATAATCTTGACTGAAATAATGTTTAGCCATCAGTTAGCAAAGATTGAACATGATGTGATTTTAATGAAGAACTTCCCCCAAATTTATTGAGGTTCAGATCTGAGCCTTTTAGGTTCAGGCTTGATTTTCAGCAGTCAGTCTTAGCACCACAAATAGCTATATTAATGTACAAAATGACTTCAGGTTCATCATAACCTGATTTAAACCATTTAAGATGTTGGCAATTTTTGCTAGTTTTTCTCTTCTAATTCTCTAATAAACCTTGCTGTTAGGAAATGTTATTTTTTCTATCTCAAAAATGTACATTGCTTGCTGTTTTAAGAAGAAAAAGGTGGCAATCCTACAACTTTCTTGCATGTCTATGTTTAAGTCTGTACACTTGATAAATTTCTTAGGGAGTTCTTTGGGTTTTAAAATTTCAGCCGTGTCTAATATCCCTAATGTATACATATGATTTAAAAAAAATTGAAGACCATATTGTTAGCTACTTTCAAAGTTTTTGTGCCTTTCCTACATTCTTTGTAGTAATGATCTATTTGATGGCTATTCTAGTTACACACTAGAATTCGTTTATCCAGAGGAAGATTAAATGTTGATTAATTTCTTTCAGATTCAGTCTGTTCTTGATAATGCTTTAAATGTTCTGTCTTACGTATTTGGGAACACCATTATTATTATTATTATTATTATTTTATTTTTAATAAAAATTTGCAGTGGAATTGTTGCCTGAGGAAAAGATGACTGTAAGAGTGGAGAGTTCCTTTTGTGGGGCCTGTAGAAAATAGTGCTCAGAGATAGGAAAAGAGATGAAAAGCAAATGGGAAAGATGAAAGGACAAAGATAAGGGCTTATATACTTGATGTGTAAAGATTTTAGGTAAGTTGTTTGGGACAAATAGTTTCACGAATGTTAGATCTATCTTACTGTCAAAACACTTTTCATTTTAATCTATTTTCTTTAATTAAAATGATAACTGTTTTCTCTTTTTCCAGTTCTTAGATTTACAGAACATTACCTTGTTGCTATTTAAAACAATATTCAATTAAATAGTTTTAATAGGATGTTATAACTAAGTAAATTTTACTGTGATAAGATGAATTAAGCTTCAGTTAGGCTTGATTCTAGTGGATGGAAATGATTAGAAAAATATCAATACTGTTATCTACTAAACTTTTTGCTTAAACGTGGAGATATTTTGAGAGTAACTTTGATAGGCTTACTTCAGAAATGATCCTTTGTATTCTTAAACCATTTCTTATATTGTGATTAACTGTGCGGAAACATTTTTGCATATATTTGCAGAGAGGTGTTTTTTAGGCTTAAGAAAAAGCTGAAAAAAGGACTAGAGTCACTTGAAGACATGAATTACTAAGTCTGGTGACTGAAGGGAGACGGTCCATGAATGGCATTAAGGGCAAAGGCACGTGGCTCTTGTGGCTTATAATAGTGAAAAGGGGAAAGGACAATGGATGGCCGGTGTTCTGTATCTCCTATCTTAGGGTAAAAATTAAAGATACCAAATCATCTATGAGGTTGATCTTTGTGTAGGGTACATACAGCTAGGTAAAAGTTCCCTATAGAAAGGTAGGGACAAGGTAGACTTTTCCTTCTTACGCAGTACTAGTGTAAGGTGTTTTACATGGATGTTAAGAATGCAATGCAGGGATATAGTGTGGGGTAGTTCAGCCTGTGAGCTGCAGCTAAAGGCCACAGACTGCAAACTGTATCTCTTTTATTGGTGATTCAGTGTGGGAACATCTTTCATCACTGGAAAGATTAGCTCTTTCCTAACAGAGTTCTTAGCTCACAACCTGTATTGCTTTTAAGCCCAAAACTCAAGCCTGTGGTAGGTACAAAGATGCATTCTCAGCCCGTCCTCTGTCTCTGCAGAGGAAAAATCACGCTCACAAGTAGAAGCAGTGATTAATAAAGGAAGACATGTCCTGTTTGAATAGAGAAGCTTCTGCAGCTGTGGTGGTCCAGAAATCTTCGGAGAAGTTCATATTGAGAGTTGACCTCAGATGACTTGATTCTTTTCTTGGTAGAGTTTTGAATAATATTTTCTTTATAGTGATGTGGTGTTTTTTTTCTTTGTTTAACTTTTAGAAGGAAAGAAATCTCTAGGTCTTGGTATCACCGTGGAAACTGAAAGAAAGAATCTAAGTCTGTGAAAGATGAATGGTGTCACAGCTGACCTGCTAATATTTAGGAAAACCTCTAAGATCAACTAAGGCAAACAGAAGTTACACACCTAATGTCCCAAGTGATTACATAATGATTACATAATACTTTACATTTCTCTAGTACTTTCCATGCTTAAAATCATCAACTAATGCAGACTAAGATTTTTTTTAACGATTTGTCATTGTTAGATGTAAAAGATATTTACAAATTATTTCCTGCAAAAGAAACAGCAATTCTATTTTCTCCTGAATAATTTGATTCAGTCCCTGTTTGGTGTATTTTCAACTAGCTGGTGTGCTAAGCTTAATGGAATCCCATTTTGTGGCTTCCATTTTTGTTCTCTGTTAAAGTGAAAGCTGCTTTTTCATTTCATCAATTGGACGATGTAGAAACCAAGACATAAATGTACTGTTTCATTTATACAAGCAAAGGATAATACATGCGTGGCAAAAGCTATCTTTCTGAAGTAGATTTGGTACTTTACAACTCTACTATAGTAAGTCATGGTAGTTAAGTTGTGTAGTCTTAAGGCTTTAGTAAATAAAAATCCTTGTGGACTGGCTGGCTCAGACATGTGGGAACAATCATCTTAGTTTCCAGTTGTTGCACAGAGGAGTTGCAGTTGTGCACAGTGAGCCATGAAAATAGCAGTCTTGCACTTGAAAAGAAGCGGGGTTAAACTACTACTATGCACAATAGCACCTAGTTAAATAAGGATATTAATATCCTTAGAGCAAAAAATGTTAAAGATTTGTAGTTAATGAGAAGACTGAATTAATTAAAATGCAAAATGTTCTCAAAGGCAGAATGCTAATTAACATTAGTTGGACTTGACTAGGTAAAAAGCGATTGTAACAACTTTCTGAAATCATCTGTCTCCTTTGAAAAATGTTCTTTTTAGATCTTTGGTCATGTAAGTGGTTAATATTTGTAAACTCTTGAGTTAACTGACTGTTGCACTTCTCAGTTTGGGAAGTTACTTCCAATTTGTTTGATAGATTCTTTTCCAGTGATTATTTTAATGTTGTGGCATTGTAATTTAAATCTTAACTCTTCCAACAAATCCTTTGCATTTGCATTTCCCGTACAGCATCATCTACCTTTTCACTGATATAGCAATAGTTGCATTATTTCTATGCAATAATTCATAATGTAGTAATATTTTTTAAAGATGTACTGTTCTGTGGCATTAAGTAACTTGCATCTGTACAATTGCTTTTAGTTATCTGTTCTGTGAAATATAGTCTTAGAATTGCTCCCTCTGCACTTGTGTTGAATGTGCACGCTTTCTCACAGATCAATCTACTTGCATCATTTATATCTTTTTCTTGACATTCATTTCAATATTTTTGAGAAGGAAGTGTGGGATATAAAGTCTTGAGATTGTCAAGGTCTGCTGATGCTGTTACAAATACCATATATTGTAGGTTTCTTGTTTTTATATGACCATACTTCTGCCACCTGTATACATTCTACCAGCTGTTTTTTTAAAGATAAATGCAGAGATTACATGTATCCTGATGAATTTAGACTGTATATTCTTTGCCTCAGACTTGTCTCTCTGTTTTGAAATATTCTTAATAGTAACTGTGAATGTTTTCAGTGATAGCATTTTGAGTTTTACAGAAGAACGTGTAAGCAGTACCATGCTAGAAGAAAAAGATCTAGAAAAGTGGGAAAAAAAATGGTTTTAAAAATGCAAATAAATATTTCTGATGCATTTGATGAAGGAATATGAAGGTAAAGGCAAAGAGATTTTGCCCAGTATTAATAATAATCTAAAACTTCTTGAAGAAAGTCAGTTGTTCTACAGAATCAGAGGGAAATGAGTGAAAAAGGAGCATGGATTGCAGAAGATGCTACTGCTGAAGAGCTCTGGGACAGGAACATCAGGGCTGGTGGAGAGAGCTTCTTAAATGAGTTCTACTATGATCAGTGTTAGAAATGTACTTAAGTATTGTAGAATTAAGCTTTAACAGGATAAAATCAGGGAGTTAAAAAGCAAGTATTTAGAGTTTTGAAAAATGTTGTTACTACTGTAATATTGGATTGAAAAGGAGATCAGAAGATAGAATAAAATGGATGAGATTGTTTTGGCTTCTGTTTTTTTAGAAACTCTCTGGCTGCGCAGTTTAACATAAAGGGTCAAACTAGATTTGCAGAGGCAAACCTTAATTCTGACATTGTATAATGTGTGTTCTTTGTATTGGTTTTCCTTTAAATCAGGCTGTTTTTATTGTTACTCATATATGGACTGTGATGGTTGCCTTTACTAGCTTCCCTTCTACTTCTGTCTTTTTTAGTGGAAGTATGTTTGATGCAAGCAAGGTACATGTCAGATACTATTACGAGAGCTAGCTAGAAATAGGCTCAAACAATTCTGCAAATACTGCATTTATGAGGACTATTTTCTTTCTTATATCCTTCTGCTTTTGTCTTTTAAATTCTTCCTCAGGTCAAACAAGCATAACAGCTGTTCCTTATCTTTAAATACTATTCTTCCAGCTGCCCTACATTGTGAAATCAGGCACGAGATTGGTATCGGGTGGGAAGGGCTGAGGAGCTTGTAAATAAAAACAGTTCTGGATCATGTTCGCTGCATGCTTATTTTCCTCTTTAAACTATTTAAACTGTTGAATCTCCAAGAAAATACTTAAAATACTTTCCATTAGTTTAATTACTTTTACACTGTATCATTTACTCATTGTTCTGGACATGATCAGAGCAACGTTGGATTCTGGAATTGATTATACTATTCATAAATACTGTAGCTGTTTTCCAATAATACCTAATTGAAATGAAAAGCAGTATCTATTATATCTCTCCCCATTTCTAGATATTCATAATCCTGTGCATAAATAGTATTTTGCTGTTTTCCAAGTATGTGTGCTGTCTGTGGTTGAATTTAAAACATTTGTAACAAGATGGGAGAAGGTTACTTCTATTATAAAACATTGTTAGTATTTTTCAGTAGTAAATTTGGAGGAACACTGCAGTAGAAACATTTCTTACTGAGAGCACTAATGTTGCCTTAAAACTTAGGACAACTAACAAAGAAGTAAGGAGAAAATTTCTGGTAGAAATCGCTACTAGTAGTAATAGAAATTTCTAAGATTCTTTTTCTTTGCATTTCTGCAAAAAGTGCTCCTGATGCCTGCTTGCCATATCCAGTTTAATACAAGTGATTCTCTGGTCTGTGGCTTGCATGCAAGATAGATTACTAGTGTAAGGATTTGTATGGAGGTTCATCTTTCATCTTTAAATTAAGATTACACAGCAAAATCATGTGAAAATAGTCCTTACAGGGCAAGGAAGGAAATTGTAGAAGAAAAAGTGCTTGGATATATTTGATCTCCAGACTATGCTTCACTGATCCCTTGCACATTTCAGAACTCGAAATCAAAACATAGTGCACAGTGTTTTACTGGACCACGCAGTACATTGGATTTTAAACAGAACATGTATTTTGCACATTGCTATACTTCAGTCTTTTCTGTTTTTGAATGTTTAGAGCTAAGCTTTTCTGCTTTATGACAGGAGCAGTAAAGTTCTGGAGATTACTGTATGCAAACAAGATTCTATCCTTAATTGTCTGTCATGTCTCATCAGATCTATATTATTTGAATTGCAATAAAATTATCTTTTTGGTTACAACTTATTTAATTTTTGAGGCAACAGTAAATTTCATTTTACTCTGGCTGGAAAAAAATCAGCTTTTTTCATTAACATGAACAGATATTTACCAAGATATTATATTGAGGAGCTATTTCATTTTTTTAGTCACAGCTGATACAAGATAAAATTGCGTTTCTTTTTTGCATCTGAACATTTTTTTAAGCCAGCTTTATTTATCCTGAAAATAAGGTCCTGGCTAACCTTTCAATATAAGGATTGCTTTGCTTCCTTGTTTATTTTGAAATGTTGCCAGAAATTGAAAACAAAAAAAATTGAGAAGTTGCCTTTCTTTTATCCCATTTTAGGATTTTATGCATGATTTCATAAAGTTGTGGTAAATACAATAGTACATATTTAATACAGCTTGTAGGTTTGTGTTTGCAACAGACTGGAAACAATTGAGAGTAGTTTTCCTAAGCATAACCATAAACATAATGAAGTTAATCCTGCCAAGTGTCAGGCCACAAATCCAGACAGACACGTGTGGTCAACCTGCCCTCTGTTTCTAGGAACAACGCCATTGGACCAAATAAACTAAGTTTAAATCAGGCAGGAAATCTTCGCCAGACTTGACCTAGACTTGTATACATTGGTGACTCATGGTTGTTGCCCAGTCCTGCAGCTGTATTGATCTGTGACCCACACAGAAGTTCAGGCCTATCTTCATTGAAGTACCAATGCCTCTGTCATCTTTTTCTCTTCCAGCATGATTCTGTGTACTAGTGGTTTGGCAGTGGGCTACCTTACTGTGCTGTCGTCTTCTGTCATAAATTTTGAAGAGGTCTGTTGTGAGAGGTTAAGTATAGCTGATGCATTTTCTTCCTGGACAATGAATGCTTTCAGGAACTATTCAAATATCAGAATGTTTTGGTACCACATGATTTTTTTATAAATGATTACTTTTGTACAACTTGATATCAGCTCTCACTTCTCTTCCTCTAATTATTGAGCTAAATAAAAATGAATGATACAGGGGTGTGAGCGGGGACAAGTGACCTGTGAGGCATATAGAGACATTGTCTGAGCTGGTATTGGGGTAAAAAAGCCAGAGCACATCTGGACTTGAATTATATAGCAAGGGACATGAAAGACAAAAAACAAACAAAAAACCAACCAACCAAAGAAACAAAAAAGCTCATGTTTCTCTGGGTGTATCAGCAGCAAAAGATTACAGAAAATCTGGGCCCACTGATGGATGGGAATGGTGACATAAAGACCAGGGCAAAGTGGGCTTACCCTTGTTGGAGGAGGATCGGGTCAGGAAATATTTAAACAAGGGATTTATCAATGTGTATAAATTCCTGGTGGGATGGTGTCAAGAAGATGGATCCAGACTCGTCTGTGTTATCCACTGAAAGGAAAAGAGCCAATGGACACAAATTCAAATACAGGAAATACTATTTAAACATAAAAACAAACAAAAAAAGCATAACTTTTTTTATGCTGAGGGTTGCCCAGAAGGGATGAGGAGTCTCTCTCTGTGGACAGATTATAATTATTCTACATTTCTTTTCTGAAAATATTAGAAATTAGGTTAAAATGTATTAAAAAATGAGAAGGAAAGTGTTTATAGTCAGCTAACAAAGCACTTGAATNGACACAAATTCAAATACAGGAAATACTATTTAAACATAAAAACAAACAAAAAAAGCATAACTTTTTTATGCTGAGGGTTGCCCAGAAGGGCTGTGGAGTCTCTCTCTGTGGACAGATTATAATTATTCTACATTTCTTTTCTGAAAATATTAGAAATTAGGTTAAAATGTATTAAAAAATGAGAAGGAAAGTGTTTATAGTCAGCTAACAAAGCACTTGAATAGTAATGACTAAATACAGGTATTCTTGGATGTATTCAGAGCAACCTGCTCTAGTTGGCACTGGTTTGAGTGGAGGCATTGGACAAGATGATCTCCAGAGGTCTTTTCCACCTCAACTATTCTGTGATTCTGTAAATTATGTTTAAAAATGTGAGTTGGATAAACTAAAATGTTGAGAGGAAGGTCTGGGCAAAATATTCAACAGAACTAAATCTTCAGTTGGAAGATCTTCTTAAGGTTGGTATGTTTTGGAATCATATGAATTAGTGTTATTACTGTAATGAATAGGCATACTTGTTTAGCATCTTTGAGGAGATGCTTTAGTGTGCTTAGCAAATACTTGCTAAATCAGCTTTGTCATATATGTATCAAATACCTTGATTTTACAAACAAAGGCACTCAAAATGATGCCGTTTATCCAAGGTTGTTGAAGGTGGCAGAAGAATTGAGGTTAAAATTTCACCTGATTTTCAAGTCTGGGCGTGGACAAACCAGGAACAAAATTGTCCCTGTATAACATTTTCTGCTATCTCTAAATTGATCAGAAGTATATCTGTACCAATTATGAAATGTAATCCACTGCGACCTCATAGGACTTTACATTCTGAGGTATGAAATGCTTCTACAAGGGGCTGCACATAATTACTTACTGTTGATATTGGTAGGGTCATAAGTATTTGTGTTCCTTCACAATTGTGACTGTGTCCTGTTTAGCAAGCACTACCATTTCCTGGGCTATTCATGTGAAATCACCCACCTAGTTCTAAAATACTGCTTAGGTGTATATTCTGGTTTATGCCAATGTACTCCTTGTTTTTACCCTCTTTTTCATTTTAGCTAGACTAATTCCTTTTGCAAGGTAACTCCACTTTAAAATATTCTTTGCTGTATAATAATGATGTGAAGGGCAGAGAGTGGTCTTTATTTCTATTCACAGTGTCATAATACAATTTGGAGTTAGATTATAATTGTTCTGTCATTTTATTCTACATTTCCTTTCTGAAAATGTTAGAAATTAGGTTAAAATGTGTTTATGAGAAGGAAAGTGCTTATAGCCAGTTAACAAAGCACTTGAATGACTAAATACAAGTTTGCATATAGGATGATACCATAAGAAGAGACAAGATTATCCTAGTTTTCCCCGTGTACAGATCTGATTCATGAATTTCGCTGACTTTCAGATTGTCTGGCTGCTTCTCAAAATGTCTGATGCTTTAAATTTGTCTTAAGCACACTCTCAACATGTGGTCTCATTAACAGGTATCTTCCTTTTTTTATTGTTATCTAGAAGTTCTAGAGACATCAGCTGGGAATATAGTAATTTTTCTTGTTGGTTTTACTATCACTGAACATACCACATGTTAATTCTGTGGGAAAAAAAAAAAAGGAGTATTTTAGATTTGTTTAGGCTTTTGCAATATTCTGGATTGATTGTCACCAAGAAAAGCTATTTGATGTGTTGCTGATGCTTCTGTTTGAAACCTGACATTCTCCATTGCTTACATTGGGTTGGATAATTCTTGGTCGTTTTTGTCAAGTATTTCTCTTTTGCAGCTACTGGCAAGCTCTCTTTTTAAATATTTCATGTTTGTAGGAGTCCTAATGCTTCTTAGGGAAATGGGGACCTTGAAAGACTTTCTCTGTTCAACTTCATTATGGAAAGGATGGTTAAAGTACAGTTACACAATAAATTCTCACCACTTTCCTCCTGAACAAAATCACAGGACAGCTGGGATTTTGGTCAGTTTTCCCACACTCAGCCTGTGCAGCCTAGTTGCTGTGTGCCTGTCTCTGTGACTTTGGGGAGGACCTCAGGGAGGGTTTGTCTACAGGTGCTTCCTCTTCCAGTGGGTACTTCCTGCTGTGGTGTGTTGTGGTGCTGAGTGTAATGAGAGCATGTCTGTTGTCTGTGCTTTTATTGTAGGGGGTATATGGGACTGAAACACTGAGGTTTAAGTTCAGGTGATTCATAGAATCATGTACCTTGGGAGGGGGCTCTACAAGTCATCTAGCCCAGGCTTCTGCTCAAACCTGGTCTGGTTTGCTCAGAGCTGGTCCAGTCAAGTTTAGAACATCACAGGGATGGAGATTCCATAACCTCTCTAGGCATCAACCTTGTGGTTAAAATAGCTTTTTTTTTTTTTTCTGTCAGGGTGGAATTTCTATGTGCTGGTTGTCTCATCCCTCCCTAGTGCACCCTTGGGAAGAGTCTGGCTCAATGTGCTAACACCCTCCCACTAAGTAATTGAAGACAGCAGTAAGATCTCCCCTTGTCATTTTCTTCAGGGTGCACAGACCTGGAGCTTGGCCTCTCCTGGTACACTTGTGCCCCAGCCCCATGACCCATCCAGGTGGAGCCTCACCTGGACTCATGCCAGTATTTCAATGTCTGTTTGATACTGGGCAGTCCAAACTAGATGCAGAGCTCCAGATGTGATTTCACAAGTCCCAGAGGCAGGCTCCACAACCCCAAGGTAGGTTCTGCCTCTTCCTCCTGTTAGATAGATAGCTTTTGTCTTGCACTGGTTTTGCAATTGTGAGAAATTTTTTGTTCTGATGCATGACCTGCAAGAGAAGAACATGCTCCATCTAGAACATGCGTTCTGAGTTACAATGTGTTAATTCTGATTATTATTGTTTGCTCACAATTCCAAGGAATTATTATCCTTTTATTATTCCAAGATAAACTGTTTGATGAAAAACTTATATTATTATTTGATGTGTTATTTAAAGTTGTGTACTTAAAAACCACATAGTAATCTGTCAATAATAAGAGAATCCTTCCTATTGAACAAAAAGCTGTGTCTCAACCGTAGATGAAGAATGATGGGAAAATGGTTTCAGGGATTTAAATCTTATTTTGCTCCACTGAGACAGATACAATTTTTATGATTTGAAGACCAGACTGTTTTTCAAACCTTGCCTTGGTCAGTTGCAGGATTATTGGTAGGCGGATTTTCTTGATGTGTTTGTATTTTACCTATTGGCTTCTGTAGGAACACTGAACAAATGGTTTTGATGAGCAACTGCTCAAAGAGAGCATGAAAAGAAGAGAAAAAAGAAAAGAACATGAAATGACAGTAATTTAAGTCAATCTGATAGCACCTGCTGTCACCTGGCTTCGTCTCTTCACGAAGGGCTTAATTATATGGTTCTCTGCTTCCATCTCCAGTTACTGTACTGAACTCCATAACCATCTCATAAGGAACAGAAAGGCATAGCATACTTTGAAGCTCAGTGGCTCTCTCTGTTTATTTAATTATTTTTGAGTTGGCTGAAAAGTGTCAACAGTCATATGTCCATAGGGGTTGGCCACAAGGTAAAGAATCACAACAGAATTCAGATCCATTACCTTGGATTTCCCCCATCTGAGGAAAGGATTCTTGCATGTCCATAATAGTTTTAAGGGTCTAAAATGTAGTGGCAACAGTTAATGCAAAATCTTAAAATAAAAACAATCATCATTTAAAATGTCAAATGTAGCAGCTGAGAGGGAACTCATGATGGCAGCTGTGATGTGCCATATTGATAAATCAAAATAATAAATTCAAAACATATGTTATGATCCCAGTAATGTAATCCAGATTATGTGTTAGAGGGCAACAGTTGTGCATTTTGAGTGCTAGAAGTTTACTTTGCCTTTGACCTGATGCCTCAAAGTACACTAAAGGTAGAGCGTTGCTATATTGTGATAAATCCTATTTGTGTTAGATTGGTACTATCAACCTAAGTTTTTGTTCAAATGAGATACGTAAGTTTGATTTATGGTGTAAAACTCTTTAAGATTTATATTTCATTTTCTTTGTATAAGATACAGACTGAACTTTAAGGTACAAACATTGGAGGGGGGGGGCTCTTGCTGTGGTAGAGCCTTAAAATGAGTGAGAGCATTTTTATACAAGTGATGAGAACCTCCTGGACATGATTGACTTAAATTAGCTTGATTGCTTTTTATGAATTGCAGCTGCACTACTTAGCATAAAAATGCAAAACATCCAAAAATCATTTGCCTTGCAGCATAGTAGAAAGATGGTTTTAGTTAGTCTTTAAGATGTTTCAAATGTTTATTCTACACAGATTCTCTGAGAATGGATCCAGAACATATTTAGTTACAGAGAATTAGTACAGATATTGTAAACTTTGAGAAAATTAATTAAGGAAAATATGCTTCTTTATGAATTGCATATTTAGGATTTGGGTATTTTTGCTTTTAACTTTGTTAGTAAGTTAAACAGTTCAAAGATATTTGTTATAGTGGTATAACCAGGCATCTGCTATTAAAAGCTGAAAGAGACTAGAATTTTTCATGTGATGTACAATTGTCTTGCTGAACAGTGACATGGTTGAAAGAGAAATCCTGAAGTTATGTAAAAATAAATTTCTTTATAAAAGGAGAAAATTTTAGGCCAGTGCTGTGGATTGCAGCCCAGCTTTGAAATCTTGACCACGGAAAGGTTGCTACTGTTATTTAAAGACTGTGTTCTGTATATTGAGCTTTGAGATCTGACATCCATTTACCACCTGAATTTCCATTTTGTGGGACTGTACTGCTTACAAACTCAGAATCCTGTCTTTGTTTCAAAGCATTCTATTTTTTAGTGGCTTAATGATTTATATAACGTGACCTTGAGGCTAATTAAGTGTTTCTTTGTATTCCCTGGCTGCTTAATGTTATCTTTTTCACAGGAAAAATATTCATGTATATAAAACTTGCATCCTTTACTGTCACTAATTGTAACCAGCAACTGTGCTGAAGAAGAGCCTTTTTATTTATGCCAAGTAATAGATTATATTAAAGAATGAGATTACCAGAAGTCCATCCATTTGGACACTTAAGTGTTTTTAATCAGGGATGCATACATTAAGATCAAAATCTTTTATTATTTCTTAGGTTAATTTACTCTTGTGTTCCTAGGATAATGATGCCCATTTATCTTTAAACAGACTCTTGGAATTAAGATGTTCAAAATGGAAATATAGCCATCTGAGGGTATGATTAGTGGTAAAGTTTCAGGGCTAAATGTCTGTTAATGGAAATAACTTGTATATTTATTTGTGTGTGTATCTCTATATATAAATTTACATATATGTTTAAAAAAACACAAGAAAGTATGGGAACTACTTTATTACTATGAAAAGACACCTTGTGCTCCTTAGGTTAATTTTTTGCTAATATTCAAAAATCACATCTATATATTTATATATGTATTATATATTATATATTATTTATACATATATATTATTATATATATTCAGCAAATAAAGTTTTACTTTTCTTTACTCTGTTAGATCTTGCAATCCAGTACACTGATGAATGAGAGTAGAGGGTTGTATTTCTTCTTACATCAATAATAGAAGGGTTTAGAAAGTTTTAGTTACAGGGGAACTTAATTGCATCTGTGCAAGCTAACTTACAGGCTGCAGAGTTGTTACTGAGGGTATAATGCATGCAGGAAGGAAGAACAAAGGATGACTTTCCCATGCTAGATTTATTTTTCAGCNGGCGAATTGTAAAGAGAGGTGGAAATCGAAGAGGCTGATACACCTTTGAATCTGCAGATGTACTTTTGTAATGCAATCTTAAGGTGGATTGATATTTAATAAAATTTTAAGTGGTTGGTTTTATTCTATGACTACTAGCTCTTTACTTCCTTACTAAAGGAGTACTTGGAAATTAAATCATCTGAAGCATAATTTTAAACTCCGCAGTGCTTATGTATTTTGCCGTTTAGTTGAACTGTGTGAAATGCATGTCACTACATGGGATATTTAGGGAAAACCCCTAAGTTCATGACAGCCACAGAGAGAAATATTAGCATCTCTTTAACATATCCTCCTTAACTTTGAGAGTTGGAAAGGTGATGATTTTTTTTATTTTTTGCTTCTGTTTGGGATGGTACTGTAATACTCCTATGTATGTACTGGTAAATATAATTAAATTAGCACAGTGCAGGATCCAATGTAGTTAATCTATGCTTGACTTTACATTAAGATTCCTTCTGTGTGCTGACATTTTCCTGTTTCTTGAAATGTATCTTTAGTTTCTCAATCTTTTGAGGAGATTGGGGGGAAAAAAAAAAGGAGCAGAATTTCATGCATGTGCAGAATAATCTGTCTGGAAAAAAGATTACTTTCAGAATGCTTTCCAGGAAAAGAAAAACAGATGAGGAATGATACTTGTTTTATTTATTTATTTTTAGAATTTTCTTAAAAGGCAGATTTATAAGGCTCCATGTTAATGTCAACTGTCAGAGATTGGGGAATGAATTTTCATACTCGGGTTTCATTTCCATGACTAGTAAATCTGTTTTCACATAGCTTCTACTTCTGTGTTAAATTATGTATACTCTGATCTTTTTAGCAGTAATATTTGTTTACACATGCATACGTGAATATAAATACATATAATTAATAAAGCTATAGACTAAAAATAATATTAAGACTGATTAAGCAACAGTTTAAAAACAGATTTTTCTTGCAATGAGGTATATAACTTTCTATGGCACATTAGCAAGATTTTTTCCGTAGTCACTTATATCTTCATGTTTAAAGATAACCTCAGTTCAGAGGGTTAAAATCCAAGAAGATTCAATTCTAGAAGTATTTCAAAGATATGCTTTCAAGTACAAAAACTTTCAGTGAAAGTCTTTTGAACATATTCTATTCAAAAAGCAGGAATTTTAGTGATATTCTGTGTGGAACAAAATAAGTCAAAGTTGGCAGCTTCATTGTTAGCATGAGATTTAAAATAGAATTATACCACTTACATTCCCAGATTGGATAGCAAGCTTAAAAAATAAAAAGTAAAAATTCATTTGTAACTAAAGTAAAAACATATTCTGTTTTTCTGTGAGAAATGATTATTTCTCTTGTAGAAAAAAACCTTTTCATTTAGCCATTTTTTTTTCAGAGTCCTATTGTGTATCCTTTTTGGTTATGAAATCTGTCAAATTAGACTAAAGCAATATCTTTATAGGAGTGCTCATCTTGTAGACAAAGAAAACACATTATGCCTTATTTAGCTGTATCTTAGTAAGGCTTTTGATGCCATATCATGATGAAAATTACTGAAATGAGAGAAAATTGAGGTTCATCCAAGAATGGCAGAATTGGTGAAATATTGGCTAATGAGGGAACAGATTAGATAATAAGGAAGGAGAAGGCCTGGTTTGGTGGAAAATACAGTGGAGGGACTCCCAAGACCTGATATTGGGATGTGGCTTAATATATTCATTACATAGCTTACCAAGCTTTGGAGGCACACTCACAAGACCTGATATGCACAGACTGGAGTCACTAGCACTCTGAGGAGATTTGGATGATCTTGAATTCCGGTGATATAAATAGCTGAGATGTAGTAAAAAATTCAGAGTTATGCCCCGAAGAATTAAAAACTAAAACTTCTGTAATGTAAATGTTGAGGTAAAGGCCGTAACAGTGTGTTAGGAGGTTGCTATTAGTCACCCATGAAATGTGGCTGTGGAAAATGTGATCCTAGAATGGATCAGGAGAGAGACTTCTGGTGGAGATGGGGAAGATGCACTTTGTGAAATCTTATCTGGAATGCAGTTTATGGTTCTGGTCACATAGATTCAAGAAAGATTAATTCAGGACAGGAGAGGTGCAGAGGAAGGTTAGACGGATGATTAGGAAAATGGAAAAACTATATAATGCTAAAAAGGTTTGGCTCAGTTGAATGGTTGAATAGTGGTTTGAATTTCAGGGGTCATTTGAGCCAACCTGTTCTGTTTATCAGTGCTGTTACCTGGTGACATCCCTCTTTTTTCCAGTTATGATATATTTGATAAGGGATAGTAATTTTCAACTGAGGGATGAATGGGGGTTTAGATAATTTCAGATTGTTTACTTGTGATAATCTGACTAGACTCTAAAATACACTTTTTTAAAATAGCAACAAGGTAGGTGTGTCACTCTGAGCTTAGAATGTTGTAGCTTATGTATGTTTGATCATCTAGTATTATCTACATGCCATAGTCCAGAGTTCCAACAATTTTCATGTGGAATGGTTCTTTCTCCTTTTGTCCTTTAAAAAATGTAATCTATCTGTGTTTACATGACCAAGAATGGTCATAAAATTTTTGTTCAAACTTCTACCAAATTCACATTTTAGAGCAAACCAAGTCAAGAAAAGGTTTAACTTTGACAGGCCCTGGTAAAAGAATGATTTGAAACATCTATTTGTTCATTTCTTGGCAGAGCTGAGCTTTTGCTTCAAGCTTTAAAGTATGGGAAACTTTTCACAGGCTACCTGAGTAGGGATTTCACTTTCTAGGGATAGTCAGATTTTTTACGTGCTGCTTATAATAAGGCTAGCAGAAATTGCTCTGAAGGATATCTGCTTGTAAGATGCTGCACATCATATTTCATTTTTCTTTCCAACCTATTGTAGTAAAGTATAATAGCAGTTCTTTAATGTCTCTATCAGAAGTCTTGAAAATGCTCCACAAGCTTCAGTGGGAGAACTTTCATTATGGGACTCTGGATCTTTACTTGAAAATTCTTGGAAGAGACCTGAAAGAACCATGGTCCTCCAGAAATGGCTGAAATTGCCTTCCTGTCCTGATTCAACATTCCTTCGCCTCATCCACTTACTCTTTTTTTTTTTTTTTTTTTTTTTTTTTTTTTTTTTTTGCCTTTGTGGCATAATATACATTTTTCTGTACCTCCTCCTCTGGCTTTCTTTGTAAGGCACTTTTTAGAGTTTTTAAGAAAGTGTTGAAACCTCACAGTACCCTTGTGAGACAGGTATAGCAGTTATCTTTACATTAGGAAAAAGAAAACCATCTTGCTGATGATCGCTTAGTGGAGGTGTTATCAAAGCTAGGTTTATTTTCTGACTTCCAGTTAGAGAATTTGTAGATAATTAGGACACTAATTACTTCTACAGATACTAGTGGAAAATATCATTTGGACCCTCACATAATTGTATGCTTTACGTTCCACCCAGATATTTTTCCTTTGAGCAAATGGTACATTGAATCATTTATCAAAATCTGGGACACCTCTGCAGGGTTTAGAGGGCCATGTTTTACAAGTCTGGGGTTCATTGCTCTGTGACAGTCTGCTTGTATTAGATATATATTAGCCATATTTTTGTTTCTGATTATGATCTTTGTAAGACTGGTGGTTCCTTGAAGGGAGCTGAGAAAGGGAGAAGGAAAGATTTCTTTCAAGCTATTCCAGTGTAGGTCATTGTGGCTTAATGATTTTTCCGTGCAGGTTCTAATGCAGCACAGGATCAAGCAAGATGTGTAGTTCATGAAGTTTCTCTCTTTGAAATGTAATAAAGTTTACATGATATCCAGTATGGTCTTGAACATTTTGGAGAAGGAAGGAATATGATGACATACGGGAATTTATGGTTATAAGAGGTCTGTGGGTTCTTGGGTTTCTTGTACTGTGAAGAATTGGAGTTGGCTTTTATTCTCAATGAAAATTGGTGTTTGAGGTTTATCTTTCTCTGTTTGTTTAGTCACTGTCTTGCTTGTTCAGTTGAGGATTATCTGTTTATCTAGCCACTGTGTCTTGGCTGTCATTGTTGGCTCCAGTAGGTCGTAGGGCTTTCTCTGAAATTAGTTTGGGAGTTATTTCATTGCTGTTTCTTTTTCTGAAAGTACCTCTAACATATTTGACAGTGTAAGACCACTTTTGTGATAGTTTGGTGTTCATATCTAACTTTACATAGCTTGTTTAGTGTCGACACTTAAGAAAGCAGCACATATCAGTTTTCTTTCATCTTTCTCATGCACATGCTATTCTGTCCTGAGAAACAGTGTCTCCCAGCTGGAATATGATTGTGGTAAACTAGTAAACCTGTAACTTCCAGCTGAGAAATAAATGGAAGATCAGATCTTGAAATGTCACTGACTTGCTGCTAGATGATCTAGCAGACTGGATTCAGTATAAATACTTGGCAAACTAACCTCTGCTAGTATATTAGAAAACCTGCAACTGAAACTTGCTTATGTCTGACTTCATCCCTGTGTAAGTTTTTGTTTAATTTGCCATGTAACCTGTATTTATACAAAGGATAGAATTGTTGCTTTTATGTCCCTAGTTTCAATCTCATGCATTTCTTCCTACTGTTGTTGTGTCATTAATTATCTGAGATTTTTCAAACACTTAAAACATGAGTTGAAGATGTACCTCATGTGATGACTGAAGTTTTGTAGAATATAGTGCTTTCTCCAGTTCTACCTAAAATGCCTCAAGAATGTTACTGCAAAGATGACATAAAAAAGGAGTTACCAATTTGGGAACAATAGTTACCAAACTAATTTAGTGACAATAGTCTTTTCTTTAGTGTTAGCCTCTCTTGGTCTAAGTAGTCTCTCTGTCTGGATTTCATATTTCAATCCAAAGTCTCTGGAAAGTAGTTTGGGAGTCTGTTTCCAGCACCCGAAGTAAATATATTTGCAATCTGTATGATAGGAAAAATGGCTGCACTTTTGTTTCAGTTGGGCTCCAATCTGCTTTTTGGTTCTTGTTATTAACAAAATAGCTTAGCAATATTACCAAACCTTATGGTCTTCAGCTGATGGACCATCTACTACATGCAAGGTATCTTTGAATAGTAACTTGCAGAATTAAATTAATGATACAGCATTTCACAGAGCAATTTCTTAAGGGGCTCAGAATACCACTGAAATATTATTAGTTTTCATAAATCTGAAAACTACTCAGCCCTCACATTTTAAATCTTGAATCTTCTGTTGAATCTGAAAATCAGAACATTTTAAATGTAATCTAAATTCTTTTATATAATTCTTCTTCAGAGATATTTAGATTTTGGTTTTTTCTCCATTATCATAACGACCAGATTTTTTTGTAAGAGTTTCATCACTTATTATATCAGTAATGAGATTTTAAAGAAAATAAGTAGTTATCACGTGACTTTAATGTATGCTTTTAATCTTGTTCTCAAGCCACTTGAAAACTATCCTAGTGAAGTAGTTTGTCCTAGGTACCAGGTAAGGACTTCATCTGTATTAATAAGTTAAATGTTTTCATGACTATTCTCTGGTCCAAAACCTGACATAACATACAGATGGCTGTCCAGCTATCTTCCAGATAATATAGATGTAAGTTTCCAGAAAAGATATTGCCATTCCTAGCACTCTGAAAGGCCCCACAGATAACAAATATAATGTTGCTGTTAAGTGGGTAGTTTAACTTGTTTCTGAGTAAGGCACTGATGGGAAAAGTTGAGAGAACTGCCTGTGCTTGGACTTTTACAAGACTAGACCAGCTGGCAAGTTGCTGTGTCAGGTGCTTGTTGATGAAACCATCCATAGCCACTGCTGAGCTATACTGAGATGACTTCTCTGATTCTTCAAGTTGACTTTTTGCTAAAATCAAATTGTGATACACAGGTCAGCTACAGATTGCTTTGAGTTGTGTATCAGTCAGAATCTTTCATTTTGAATAATAGCTTGCTATTACAGTCATAGCATTTTCCTCTTGTATCGGGTCATACGAGAATGTCATTTCTTTGTTATTCTTTATTCTTGGAATAGAGCTGTTTTCCTCAAGTAAGCTGTTAAGTGAGCTTCTGTTCTTTTTCTGTCTTACCTTTGGTGTAGAGTAGTCAACACTACCATTCGTGTGAGAAGCAGTAACTTGTGCAGATATCACACTGAGGTGATGCTGACAAACAGTTTTTTAATTCTTTCATTCAAGAGTCCTAAAAACTTTCCACTCTTAGCTTTAAATATATATTTATATTATTAGCTTTTCTCCCTCTTTCACCTAGTATCAAAAAAGTTTTAATTGCTACCCTTTCAGTCTGACTTTTTTTTTTTTTTTTGCTTTGTGATCTTGGACTTAAATTTTCTTCTAAAGTTTATATACCAAGCTTTACCTACTCCCAGTGAAGAATCTCAATTCTTGCTCCTCCTTCAGTTAAAGTAGACTTTGTGAACTGCATTTATTAAGCACTTTTTCATTCCCCTGGAGTAATGTGTTAATCTCCAAGATGCTGTAACTGGAAAATTAAGGTTATACGACACTGCTAACAGGAATCATCATCAGTTTGAAATGTTTGTTTAGATCTGCACTGAGGACTTGTTATGTAAGCATAGTTCTTTTGAGGTTTCATCAGTTAGAATTAATCACTGATAGTATCAGCAGCTGATGCCATTAAATTCTAGCAAAAATGGTTATTTTCATCTAGTTCAAAAATAAATCTCATTTAAAAAAAAAAAGCTGTCCTTACAAACGCCAGGATCAATACCAATTTTTAGTTTTGATTTATTTGAGACATTTATTTATTAAGTTGTCCCTTAAATCAACCTACCACTTGCGGGAAGCAAAAAATTTGCTGTACACAGAATGCATAATGCCTTTGCTTGAAAGAGGCTTCCTGTTAAAACAAGATATTGTCTCTGAGAATGGTATGCAAACTTTGCTATTTAAAGAACTATTTATTGGTTTTATTATACCCTGAATAGCTTAGAATGTTCTTGCTGGGAGACCTCTGTCATTTTTTAAATCTTATTAATGTCTAGTGGATTCTTTTACTCAGAATGTACATCACTGTATGCCAAAGTAGTCTTTTTAGGGTCCATTTAGGGAACTTTCAATCCATTTTTTTAATTGTTTTTGATATCAATCATTAATTATTTTTGAAGATATGGTTCAACTCTGAGTAAGGAACTCAAGATTTCTCCTGAGATAATCTGTTTCTATATAACTTCTAGTTTTATTTCTAGAAAGATGTAATTTAATTATCAAGTTTCTTAATTTTCTCTCAATTTTTGTTTTAGCAGGCCTGACTTCTGAATTCCAGGAAATTTGTATCCTTGGCCTAGTAGGACAAAGAATTTGTAACTTGTCTGCTAGCACGTGTATCTTTTTATATTTAATATTTAGGAAAGAACCAAGCCAGCTAGGGTTTGTACTATTTTTATCCTCTTATTTATTTTAAAACCTGTTTGTAGGAAGGTCTGGATACTACCAGCTCTAGAAGAAATCTAAATATTGAGAATATGCCAGACTGTATCTTTGGTAAGGCTTTTTACCTTGAGAAATACTGCTTTAATGGGCAAGTCACAGAAATAAACAAAATGGATCTACTAATGTATGTGACAACTTTCCTCTTCATAACATTAATATTGGAATGCCAAATACTCCACATCATCTTTTTGTCCATCTAATGTAGTAAAACAACGTACTCGGTACTGATATGAGGCAAATAACTTGTATTTCTCACAACTGTTCTTCTCTTGGTGAAAACAAAACAAAAACTCTGCTCTGCTCCTCAGAAATTGAATTTTTAAGGATAGAATTGATGCTAACACTGATGTTTTATCATATGCTTGTGGCAAAATCAACATGTGTATGTGATCAGTTATCAGGATTTAAATCTCAGATCAGGGAACCCTGATAATTTTTTAGCTAAATCTCACACTACCCAATATCTAA
This sequence comes from Anseranas semipalmata, assembly GCA_013399115.1. Lineage (NCBI taxonomy): Eukaryota > Metazoa > Chordata > Aves > Anseriformes > Anseranatidae > Anseranas > Anseranas semipalmata. The sequence goes on along the minus strand of VXAA01003750.1, from coordinate 536,453 downwards.
AATTCCAAATTAATGGAAGTCTGGTACATCTTAGAGATGTATCGAATGTACTGTGTATGAACTAGACAATTGGCATGTGACTTACTGTGCATCATCTGTGCATCAACTTAATGTGTAAGGTGCACAATATCTGAGTTATGCAGCAAATCTGTGCATGCACAGATCACATATGCAATAGATTTTTATTAGACCCACTTTCTCATGCATCTGACTCATATTGCAATGGCTGTAGATATGAGAGATTCACTCTTATATTCTAGGGAACAGTTCTTTGTGCACCGCTGCAGTTCCCAATCATAAAGTGTAGAACTTTCAACTGGTCTAGCAGAGTTGCAGGTGGCATGCTGCTCCCTGCTGTGTGCATCGCTGGATCACACACACATCAGCAGAATTACCTAGAAAGTTTAAATACAAATTAGCTGAGTAATGCTGAGATGGTGTTGCTTTATTTGAAACACGTGAGGCCACCTGTTTAAAAACAAACAAACAAACAAAAAACTTGCCAAATTCAGAAAGTCCTAAGTGTTATTTCTGTTTGAAATGGCAGCACTCACAGTCAGGGGCCACCATTTCAGAGGAACTCTGGAGGACTCGAGCAGCCACTGAAGAAGCTTGAAAGGAGCAGCAATAGTTTTTTGGGGTGGATAAGCAAGGGGGTTGCCATTGCTTACCTGCCTTGAAAGCCAGAGCTAAGGAGAAAGTTCTGGGTTCTAGAAGGGTCCAAACCAAAGGTTTGGGTTGAAAACAAGTGATAGAGCTAAGCAGACCTGTAACACTTCACTTGCTGGTGCTCAAGATAGATATCAAACCAGCTGAAGTTTGTTGTTGCCAGAGGAGAGTGTGGAGCCTGGCTTATTAGGAGAGAGAGGACTTCACTCTCAGCTTTTATATTTGGGAAGATTGAGGTGATTTTTTAATCAAAGAGGTTACAAATGGTTAGAAACTCATTCACTGTTGAGAAAAATGGAGCAGTTTCCAGAGAAAAGGCAGTAACTTGGTCTCTGAAAGAATGCAGGCAGGAGAGATACAAAAGCCAAAATGGCATACTTCTTGAAGAAAACGCTATTAAATTTAAAGTAAACAATGTATGTTTAGCTTATTATTTTACCCTTCTTCCCTGTTCACTGTGTTCTCATGAATAAATGAAAAATACTGCCCAAGCTGTTTTATATCACTATTTATGAGCTGGCCATAGATTCTGGAAGATAAGCCTGTAGCCAAGCTGATTCCAGCTGGACCTACTGATGGAGTATGTGATAAACAAGTGGGTGACATAAGCAGGTGTTCCAGTCTCAGAACAGGGTGAATCATAAGTTTCTCCTCTGAGAGATGTGAAACTGGGAGAGGGAGTGGGGTCAAGGATACAGCTCATCCCTGCAAGTGTAGCAGAGACTCTCTAGTTTGGTTGGAGAGGTTTACCTACAGGCAGCTCCTGTGTTTGAATGTCCTGAGTGGGTTACAAACTTAAATGGGCTTTTCAAAAATCTCTCTCATTGCTATGTCAACTATTTGTAATAATTGACTCCTACTGTTAAGAAAAAATTAAACTGAGAAAAAGTTCATATAAAAATTCTGTTTTTATCATGTATGAATCTAATGGCTATTTCCTGATGGTTTTTGTATTATCATGGAATTCAACACATTTTTTCATGAAGCAGTTAAGTGCATTGGCATGACTTTAAAAAAGAACATTGTGGCCTTTTAGTTCACTTTCTATTAATCTGTTAAAATATAATAAAATTTGAATGTTATTGGAGACAAATTTCAAAAGCTAAAAGCTACTAGGATTGATAGTTTTGTAAATTGGTTTTAAGTATTGTGAACTTATAACTATCATTATGTTGCTAAATAACATCGACTCTGGAATGACTGACTTTTGCAGTAATTCAAAAATATTATGACAGCTATAGTTTTATAGTGAGCATAAAAATCAGTGAGGTAAGTTCAATGAGGTAAGGTTAGTGTTGGAAGTTTTATTAACAAAAACTTTAAGTATTAGCACATGAGTTATAATTCCCATGTGTTTTCCAAAATTTGCTGGAACTGAATTGAATATTAAATTCTGAACTTTGGACTAGTTGCTTTAAACTACCTAATTTTAGTGGTAGGAGTGTTTTTCGAATAAAACAGCTGTTAAGCAGTTGGCTGCATTGATAAGCCACACATAATCAGAATTCTCTGTGGCTTATGATGGTCCACAAAGATGGGTTTCAAAGTGCCTGAGGAAATCATTTTTATCTCAGCTGCAATCTGTTTCAGCTGAGAGCTTTTCTAGTGTAGTCCAATCAGTATTACCACTTTTGTCTTTTAAAGGAGCACATAATCTGGACTAGTGGAAAAGAAAGAATGAAAGGAAAATCAGGGTTGATTAGCTGAGACTGTGGCCAGCTAAGCTGTCAGGGAGGGAGGCTGGGAGTGTTGTGGAACATGCAGGTGCCATCTTTCGGGAAGTGCATTGGATGCATCATGCCATCAAGTGGTTCTCCCATACCTGCATGTGGGGATTGAAAGAGCTTGTGACAGTGATTCTATGGGGATAGTGGTATGAGATGATGAGTTTGTTCTGATGTGAACAGGCATTGTCATCTTGTGTTATAAACCACCCTGTAATGTTACTCACTCTGTTTGGATCAGCTAGAATATACTCAGCTGCTTTACACCCCTGTCCTTTTGCCAGTTCTTAAATACTGAAGTAGTGAAGAGGACAGTAAAATAGGCTATTCTTTAAAGAATGCAAAGCCCATTAATTATCAACTCCACAATAAAATAATTTGCTGAATTAAAATGTAGAGCAACCACAATATCCGGAGTAATAATGGTGAGAATGTTTTTGTTGCAATATCATGCTTTTGGCTGGGATAGAGTTATTTTCTTCGTGGTGGCTCATATGATGATGCTGTTTTGGATTTTTGATGAAAATAGTGGTGATAACACACTGATGTTTTTAGCAGTTGCAGAGCAGTGCTTACATGGCACCAAGGACTTCTCTAGTTCTCACGCTGCCCTGCCAGCACCAGCTGGGGTGCACCAGGAGCTGGGAGGGGACACAGCCAGGACAACTGACCCAGACTGGCCGAAGAGATATTCCACACCATGTGGCGTCATGCTTAGCATTAAAAGCTGGTGTAAAGGGTGGGGGAGGAGGGGCACTTGGAGCGATGGCGTTTGTCTTCCCAAGGAACCATTATGCACGATGAGCCCTGCTTCCTTGGAAGTGGCTGAGCACCGGCGTGCTAATGGGAAGTAGCAAATGAATTCTTGTTTGCTTGCGTGCACAGCTTTTGCTTTGCCTAGTAAACTGTCCTTATCTCAGCCCGTGAGTTCTTGCACTTTTATGTTTCTGATTCTCTCCACCATCCCACCTGGGGAGAGTGAGAGTGCAGCTGGGTGGTACCCAGCTAAACTGCAGCATGAAATAATGCTTAAAAGTGGGGTTTTCCTAGCTAACTCACTGAAGCTTCAATTTGGAACAAGAAAGTGGTAAGTATATTAATTTTACAAAATTTGGGTGTCTACAGCTTCAAAATGTGACCACATTCTGCCTTTTCTGCCTTGAATTTGTACCTAGATAAGATGTTTTTGAAAGAAATGATGTATTATACTTTAGATTACTGCGTGTAGCTGTTGCTTTGAAAAAAATCAGTTTTATTGTAGAACCATAGAATGGCTTGGGTTGGAAGGGACCTTAAAGATCATCTGGTTCCAACCCCCTGCCATGGACAGGGATGCCACCCACTAGATCAGGTTGGCCAGGGCCCCGTCCAGCCTGGCCTTGAACATCTCCAGGGATGGGGCATCCACAACATCTCTGGGCAGCCTGTTCCAGTGCCTCACCACCCTCAATCATAACAGATTAAAAAATGAGACAAATATGATGAGGGTTTAGTTTTCATTTTATTGTTATTTCTTATAATACTTTTTAGTAGTTCTGAAATGGAAAGTGCAGTTTAGACACTTCAAAGGCACAATATCCTTTCTGTACTTGTAACTCCATTCTCTTATTTGCAAAAAGGCACATGTGAGGATATGCTGTCTGTGCTCACAACTCAGTACTTGTGTATAGAAAATTGAAGTGACAGTTCTTTTCTCATGGTTTGAACTAGTTTTCATAATCAAAACAGTATATTGCATGTCCCTGTGTAGAAATGGATGCATAAATACAAGCACTAAGATCTTTAGTAGTTTGTTTTTTTTGATTAACTGAAGTGGTTCAAAAAAAAAAAGTGCATAATACACTTAAGGTAACAAGTGGTAGCACAGAAATGTGTCAGCAACCGTGGGGAGCCTGTAGTGGTCATCAGGAAGGGAGAGAATAACAGTACAAAAGATCAGAAGACTAGCTCTTGGACACAATGGCAAATACTGACTGCAGCGTGTGCTAGAACAGAGATTACGAGGGAGAAAGACAGCAGGTTCCAGTTTGCCTTCTCTCTTACCCAAGATGTGGTACTATGGTATGCTTAGTACTTGACTAGTAACTTCAGAATTACTTAACAAACAAACAAAAAAAAAACAAGTAAACCTTTGCTGTAAATATATTCATTTATGCTGGTACAATAAATAATTCTTAATGCTGAAACACGGTAGTGCTTCTTCACATTTTACTTCCTCACGGAGCTCTATAACACTCAAACCACTTTCATAAATGATATATATAGTACGGCATATAAGTTAAACAGTTAACAGTAAGGGACTTCAAGAAATAGACGTCACTACTGGAGCTGGTCATGAGTGGCAGGTGATGACATGAAGATTTATAAAGTTTGACTTTGAATTTGGCAATTTTTGCCACTTACGTGAACTTTTCTTTAGGTTAGCCCAATTTTGAAGTTTTTGTAAAGTGTTGTATATTTCCAGAGCAAGTGACAGAGTTTATTGTACTAAATAGTTGAAATAGGTAGTTGCTGAGGAAAAACAACTTAGACAAAATTAAAAAGCAATTTACTTGGACAGAGGTCTTTGAAATGGTTTATGTGCTAGCTATCAGATCTGGTTTTGCTTTATTTTTCTGGAAAATGATGGTATTCTTCAGATTGCCAAGTTTTACTAGTAAATGTACTGCCAAAGCTTGGGAAAAATAAGTCAAGGACTCTTAAAATTACATAGTGTTGAGTGAAAAGCCAAAGAAGAGGGTTTTTGTGTACCAGAAATCCTTATCCTTTCAAATATAAAATACATATATATGATGCTGTAAAATGACCTATATTTAATTTCCTTTCAGATTGTTACACCTCCTTTTATGTCTATGGCATTTTAAACAAAGTGGCAGATATTTCTTATAGTGTACTGGCACATTCTATTTAGAATGTTCATTGCTTCGTTATTTTTGGGAGATGTGATTTCACTGTACCATTTTCAGGGAAAAGATAATTTCTAATATTGGCAAATTCATCCTGGCTGTAAATGAAGTAGTATATTTTGCTTCTTGTCTTCCACAAGATGAGGAGCTGGCTTAACATCTTTTTGATTTTACACCATCTGGAGGTTTGTAGTTGGCTTATGAAATGATGTCAGACATGCTTAGCACCAAACAGATACTGTGTAGTAAAATGTTGCATGTAGTTCAGGCTGAGGTAGTTTTATTTCACATTATGAGAAATGTAGAAGTCTTGGTTCATGATTACTAGAGACAGAAGAATTCAGGGAAGCAGAAAGTGACTGCCATAACCAATGTTCTTATAAACCTCCACATTGCATTCCTGTGAATAGAAAATAAGTCTGTACACCTAAGACCACACACAGTATGAGTTGCCTATTCACTCTCTCAAACTGGCACTGGCTCAAAGTTCTGCCTTTCTGAAATCTTGCGTAGAACACTGATTTCAGAATGGCTCCTTGCTGTGTGTGTTAGTTTGGGAGATGATAAACCTGTTCTGTCAAAATACCTAGGCTTCTTTGTGTAGGTGGTCTTCTTGAGTTAGTGTTCTGCTGTAACAGTTTCAAGATATCTGACCACTGGTGGCTGGGGTGTAAGAAAGTATAGATATACTTGGCAGATTTTTTTTCTTCCCAACATTGCTGTCAGGACACAGTCTAATTTGAGCTCCACAAAAAGCAGCTTCGAGGAAGACAGACTAGAAATAGTGCTGTTCTCTGGACTTGCAAGGAGAAAAGGATGACACAGATTGAAAACCATGCTTTGAGCTGAATATTCTCCTTTTCTGATCTTAGAATCATAGAATTATTTAGGTTGGGAAAGACATCTAAGATTATCAAGTCCAAGCATTAGAGGTTTTAATTTGAGCTCTCCCATGGACTTGGCTTTGGTATGTATACTGGTTTTGGCTGGGAGAGAGTAGAAATATTTCTGTGCAAAGGGGGGGAAAAGAGGGAGCATCAAATAGGATACAGTCTTAAAACAGCAACAACAGAAAACACCAGCGCGCGCGCACACACACACACACACACACACAAGGAAAATGGATGGTTTGCAAAAGATTAGTTTGCATCTCTGTGGTCCAGATTGAAACATGGGAAATGCTATGCCAATAGCCCAGGTCAGTAGCCTCTCATCATATCTGAGAAAGATTTCTGTTTCAGCAGGAGGGTTGAAATTCCTTTAGGAAGGAATTTTCTCCCAATTCTTTGGAACTCAAACTCCAGCTGGAACAGAAGATCAACCATTTGCTGATCTCTGGTTCATTTGGAAAGGGCTGGGAAGTAAGACAGTCTTCCAAGTGTGACATTGCATTTGCTGTGGCTTGGAGGTGACATCATGGAAGTGTCAGAGATGCTGACAGAGAACATGTGTTGTAAGACCATGTTTTATCTCTCTGGGTTAGAACGAGGGAGGCCTCTGGCTCTGGAGCAGCCAGAAGCACTCCTCTGCCAGAAAGAGGAGTGGGAGTAGGCAATGTTGGGACTGGAATGGAGGATCTGCCACCTAAGGCTGTGGTCGTTCCATGCCATACTTTTTCCTTCCCAGCACTTGCACTATCCCTGTCTGAAGTAGGGTTTCTGGGATTGAGAGTCTTTGTTTCAGATCTTCTAGAACATTTTTCTCAGTGCAATCAAAGCTGTGCATGCAGTTTTAAGCTTTTATTTGAAGTTACCGAGGCTTAGAAATGAATTTTTAAATGAAAACTGACATCATTTTATATTAACAACAATCTCTTGTGAAAAGTGGTGTTCTAGGCAGGAGTTTCTCTTACATCTACATGTATTCAGATCTTAAGTCTGAGCAACTCCTTATGGAAGAGTGCAATTCAGATTAAAGACACGAGTATTCATTATCAAGTATAAAAAAGTTATTATAGACCTGGAAGAACGTCTGAGGTGTAAACTATTTACATAAATGTGTGTGGAGTAATCTATTTATGATGTTAATGAGAAAACAATTCATTTCTGCGTCAGTGTTGTCTCGACTGAATCTAAATGCACTGGGTGCCTGATCCTCTGTGGCACAGCCATGTTCATCACCCATGTGCTAACCTAAACCAGGGAAGGGAGAGATGGAGATTGCAGAGTCCCGCGTGTTTTGCTTTTTGGTAGTAAGGAAAACCACCAAGCACCTTCTCTCCTCTCTCAGGGTTCAATTTGCATCTGTTTGTTTAGGGAATAGAAATAACTTATTAGTCATGTTATGAGCCGGCTAGTGGTGAAAGGAAATGAAGAAAGGTCCAGTCGTGTGCTCTTTAATTAACAGCTATGTGAGGCAGAATCAGGGCTGAGAAATTGGAGTGGATGGGGCTCTGCTCCCCTTTCCCACAAACAAATTTTCAGTCCCAGTCATGGGCTTCAGAGCCATCTGCTTTTCCTCTCACCCGTCCTTGTTGTGCTCCCAGGTTTTGATGCCTAAAATCCCCATTCCAGAGTTTAATTTAGTGAGCAGTGGTGATGGGATGTGTTGTGAACAAGTGTGTGAAGAGCAGCAAGACCTGTCTGCTGAGCCCTTAGAGTGGGGAATGGATGGGTAGAGAGGAAAAGGCTTTTGACTTGGAAACTGCCATTCAGCCAAGCAGAACAGGACTGTATCTAGCATGGGTGTTAGCTACTGTGTTATCCCAGTCCCCAGGGAATGGTATCAGTTTACCAGTGGTTCTAATCTCCTTCAACTGCCTTTAACTTCAAGTATAAAACTTGCGCTTAGTGGCAGGTGGCAGATGAGACTTGCAGTGCCTGAATGAAGAAAACCCTTTCTGCAGCTCCTGCTGCGATGCTACAATGAGCTTCTCAGCTCCAGCTTAAAGGTGCAACAGAGATTTTTGCGATTTGACTTAAGGGATTGCTTAAGGACATGCAGCAAATAAGTGAATAAGTATTTTAAAAAAAGATGTGATGAGTTTCAGATGAGATCTTTCATGTTTATTAAAAGGGGTCTGAAAGTTAGCTGATACTATCACTTTTTTTTAGTTAAAGAATTATGTTTGAATCTAATATTGCACACTGCTTACAAACTGCAAGACCCTATTACTACAATATTGTAAACAACAACAACAAAATCTTAAAAATAAATCCAGTAGAGTATAAATCTTTTTTCCAGAGTATAGAAAAGCAATGAGCCATTTTAGGAGCAGGAAGAACATGCATTTTAAGATCCAATAGATCATCTAAATTAGTCCCAAACCAAGTTTTAAAGTGGCATTGCAAAGACTTTTGCTCAGAATAAATTTAGCATTACAAAGCTCAGAATATAAATAAAAATAAATCAGATTTCTGTTATTTTGTACTTAATAATCTGATTAACTGGAAAAAAAGTGCTTACTGCATATGACCCTAACTGTTTCAACTGTACAACTTAAAGATGCAAAACTAACATTTATGTCCCTTCAGTTACTTTCACCTAACTTTTTACTGTGAATAAACTTTGTGAATTTGTAGGTAATGTAAACTTTAAACCCTAATTCTTTATTTTCTGACATTTGTATGTTTGAAATTTGGATTAGCAAATCTAAAATTTCGCACTTGCATGACTTCCTGCAGCTCCCTGCTAGGTGGAGAATTATTCTAGACTGCCACATCATATATTTTCAGTCCAAACCCTAGCAGCCAAAACAAGCCTGTATGGATCCACTTAATGTGAACACCTCCTGGTTTCAGAGCTGTAGAGGAAAACAGTATCAGACAAATGGCCTCTATTCAAGGAGACCTGTCTTTGTAATAACAAATGATTGCATTGTTTTCGTCTTAGTTCTCTACTTTGTGCAAAATGATAATGCCGTGCTAAAGGCTTGTAAACCTTGCTGATGTTCTCCATTCCTATGCTGCTTCTCTGTGCTTTCAGTGCTGCATTGTGGCTTTCTCTCTCCGGGTGGAGCCAAAGTGCAAATGTGGAAGCAGGTCTCTAACAGTATCTTTAGTATCTCGTCTCCTGCACTGGAAGTTTCAATGTGTTAACCAGCCCTCTGGAAAACTGAAATACTTCACTGAGAATAAACTCTCTGATTCCGGTAACCCAGGCTTGAATTTGGGAATTAGAAGCTGCACAAGGAATGCAAAATGGAATCCAGAGTGCTTAACACTAGGAATGGGTTGGTTTTGTTGTTCTCCTCTGATGTTTAAAAGAATAGCAGATTGCATGTGCAATTGTTGCTAAATTAGACTAACTTTCTTGGGCATATTATATTTTCTTGTATTAATTATTTTATTTACAAAACAGTTTTCAATAATGAGGCTCACATTAAAAAAAAAAAAAGTATTTTTCTTGGTCTTTAAAAACTTGTTATATAATGAAATTTTGTTTTTCCCCCCAAATTTCCCCACCCACATTCTCTGGTGTTTTGTCTGTGAGCTGCCCAGTGATTCATTTGTAGCTGCATTTCTGAACCAGTTTGTGCAAGCAGGTATGATCTAGTTGAAGTGCTCATTGAAGGATCCAACGCGTGTAAGGTACAACTCTTACAGTACCAATAGTTAAACCTAAACATACTCTTTAGGTATAATGAATTGAGATGTCTACATTTTCATTACAAAAATGCCTCTAATATTAAAAGTATTAATAGTAGAATTTAGGTGGTAAGTAATTCTTTCTTTGGCGTTAGTGAATTTAGCTTAAAATATGTATCTTCGTTTAGCCTAAAATATGCTGTTATGGGGGAAGGGGAAGGGCTTAAGAGGTACATTCCAATTCGGTTTAATTTCTGTTCTTTTCTGTTTACAATTCTGCTTTATTTGTCAGTGTAACTTAGCCTGCCTTTCCACATATTTTTTAAAGAATTCTTTGAGGAATAATGTTATGTGGTCTTTCCATTTCAGTGAAATGTATAACTTCTCATTTTACCAATTATCAAGGTCAGCATAGATTACATGCATCATATTTTGGGCCCCCTACATTCTACAGTCAGCCCAAGTCTGGATCTTTAGATTCTTCAGTTATGACAGTGTTGATTCCTAATCATCTTATTCTTCTCTACTATATAAAAAGCTGCACCATTAAAGCTTACAAAATTTCATTTTCCAGCTCTGCTTTTCTGTTGCAGTTTCACCTTATGGTTTCAGTTCCACTGCACCAGCACATCTTTGTAAAACCACTCAAGTATGTGCTTTACTGGCATAGAATTCCATTATGATATTTTAATTTAAGGAAGCTGTGACAAAATCTCTGATTTGGAATACCTTCTTGGAACTTCTTGAAAGCTAATAGTTGGAATAATGTGTTAGAAGTTCTCAAAGATTATTATATCAAGTGAACATCTTGACAGTGACCGCTTCCTCTCCTCTTCACAGTGTGCAGAGTAACACATTCTTCTGTTTGGGATCATACCTTACTGTATGATAACTACTCTAGGTGACGGTCATGTAAGAATGTGTTACTAAAAAAAAGCGCTAGGGATGTGCATCTGTGAAGTAGGAGTGCTAAATCTACATGAGAAAATAAGACTTTCCTGTCTTGATCTTTTTCTGCCCTTATTTGACACTTCCATTTTTTGTCTCATCCTGGATCCATGTGTATAGTCCTACTGCTGTGGCCCTATCCTTTTCCAATTCCTCAAACAGGTGCCCAGGTACCTTGTCATTTAGATTTTCCTTCATTCCTTGCTTTCTTTATTTTTTTTGATAATTATGCTACTGTCCCTGAACGTGGCTGCTGCTTTGTTTTGTTCCCTCTCCTCTTGTTTGCTATGGAGGAGAGTCAACTACTTTTCTTCCTTATTTCTAAATGCTTTTATGACTACCAAGGTTTTTTAATTACAATTAGTAGTAGAGCTGCTTATAGAAACAACTACATACAGATAGTAGTCAGCATCAAGTGATCTATTGATTTTTTCCAGAACACCAGCAACTATTTGCCTGACCACAATTTGAGAACTGTTGAAATTGCATTAAGAGAACAATAAAATTGCATCTTTGAGCATTTATACAGCAGAAAATGCAAAAACAAAGGGCATTACATATACTTTCTGGGCCATTAGAATGCTTGCTCAACTTCCAAGATTTTTTTTTTTTCTTTTGGAATTTTGTAGAGTTTCTAAAGGCAGATAAAAAAAAGCAGTTCTGTAATGTAGAATGGTTTGGTGAGGTTCTTTAAGACACTTCTGCTTAGGAAAATCCTTGAAATATCCTTTGTTTTATCTGACAGGAAATTGTGCTTACTATAGAAAAGGTACAGTAAAGCCCATTTGTTAAGAGACTTATGAGATGTACACTGGAGAAAAGTGAAGAGCCTTATTGCTTCCCTGTTTGCCATGTCTTTGTTAAATAGTTCTGTTTCTAGATTACTCATCTATGTTCAAATCTGTATAGTGACTGTAGTATCAGGTTGCCTACTTCATGGCTTTACTGGTTAAATTAAATACAAGATACGGAGCAATTATATATTAAGTCAAGATGATTTTGTTTGAATCATTTGTGCACATGTCAAACTAGGACTGTTTTACTGTTATATTTAGTTTTGACTCTTCTGCTTTTTCTATTTATGCTTTGGTGTTAAAGCTGCTTTCATTTTTAGTTATACCTTAACAACTAAAAGAATACCCTTGTTCTGAGATAGTTGCAAAAATCTACATAAAAAAAAAAAAGAAATGTTTCCTAGGTGTTTCCTTTGGTAAGGTGTTCTAGGTGTTTCCTAGGAGTTTCCTTTTTGTTGTTGTTGTTTTTTTTTTTTTTAAACAAAAAGTAAGTGAAATAAGTAAAATATGCTGTTCATCCTTACTAAAACCTAAATGTGTTTGATTTACTTACTGTAGGTCGATGCCTTGCGGTTACGATTAGAAGAAAAAGAAACATTTCTCAATAAGAAAACAAAACAACTTCAAGACCTCACAGAAGAGAAAGGAACCCTAGCTGGAGAGATTCGAGATATGAAAGACATGTTGGAAGTAAAAGAAAGGAAAATTAATGTCCTTCAAAAAAAGGTAAGATCTCTGATGAAAGGATATGTTGTAAAACTTCTGAGGCACATATAAAGGAATACACTTCTTAGAGGATATTACTTCTAAAATATTAAAAAGAAAAAAAAAACAAAAAAAACACAAGGAGTAAGTCTGTAATAGTAAAGTAGTTCTGTAATATGGATGTGTTATCTTCCATGGGATTGTTTCTACAGTATTATATTTTAATTGTATTACAATTAAATAATTTGTATTGTTATATAATTATTATTATAATAATTATATAATAAATTGTATTATAGTTTGCACAGAATTCTTGGAGTTAAATGAAAGTCCTAAAAATTTTGACAAAACTTACTCCACCATGAGGGATTCTGTTATCCTTACTAATGTTGAGTACTATTCTTTCCAAGTAATTCAATTAAAATATGTGGGACTACTAAAAGATCAGTATACTGCCTTTTTCTTTACAGACATTTTGGTGGAGAGGGAGGGAAGGAAGTGGAGAAGGAAGCTAAATTAAGTCAATTATCTGCTTTTCCTATGTATAAGCTGTAGACATTAAGAATGGAGGCTCTCTCCAGACAACCTTATTAGTCTTATTTCTAGTTTTCCACAGGTTCAGCTAATTGCATTTACTCTATTTGAGATGTTGGATTTAATCATTACAGTTTCCACTTGGTGGTGGAGGTGTGGGGGTTGAGCTTTCCTGTGAATGTAGCTCTGCATGGGTTCTGCATACAGTCACAGAGCGCTTACCATATCCTTTTTCTTACGCTCACAAAAATGTGTACGCTGGAAAGTATGTACTGTGTGCATTGTGAGCATCACTTTAAACAGATGCACTTGAAAGCATAAATAGAGAAAAAGTTCCTGGGATCAAATACATTTTATTACCACTTCTCCTCTCCATTTACAGCCAGTTAAAGAATGTCTACTCTATATTGTCTATTATTATGGAGGTAGTTCATGCCTGACAGTAACCCAGAGTTTTCTTTATTAGTAATGATGATGATAGACATGTATTATTCTGCTATGTTACTGAAGTTTTCCTCCAGGATTCATATAGGGTTCACATTGCTTATCTGTGCTTCTGTCTGCATTTGGTTAAATACATGAGTTAAAGCCAAGTCCCTATCTTCCAGAAACTGAGAAGACCTTAGGTACCCATCCACTTTAATCTTGTTCTGCAATCTCTTTTTGAATAGTTGCCTTTTTAGCAACGCTGATGATAGGAAAAATAGCAAACGTCAAGCCTTTTATGTTGTGCTGAATGCTATTTAATTTTGAACATCACTTCAGGATTCTGAAGAAAAGAATGCATCTTTTCTTATGGTTTGTGTTTTTTATACAAGTCAAGAGTTTACAATTGGTCTTGTATTTAGATCAGGAGGGATGTGGATTCAGTGATCAAAATTGTGTGATGAATATAATTTATGACAGAGCTGTCATCGTTGTCTGTCATGACTACGTACTCAGGAATATGCAACATGGTGCTTTTTTCTGTTTTTAATGCATCATGGCTATTTTATCAGGGCTTGCATATGGTCTTGCTGCTTTTGCATCTGACTTCTTAATGAAAATAATCACTCAAGTTACACTATCTCTGCTCACTAAACCCTGGATTAACACGTTATAGCCTAGTGAGCTCTAGTATACAGTGTGATAAATAAATCTTGCTAATTACTAACTGCAAAATGAGAGTTAGTACTAAATTATTCTTTAAGTCTGGGAGTGGCACCTGAATATTTTGGAGGTTTTTATCCTGGTAAATATGCTTCATCAGGGAACTTTGGAAGTTCAGTTTTATTTATTTGCTATTGGCTAAATACTGGTTTTGCTTATAGAAGAACAAATCATGTTGATTATTAAAAATAAAAAAAGTTCATTTACATTCTTGACATTGTACGTCATGATGTTGGGTAGATTTGTTTCTCTTTAATAACAACATTATCGCAATATATGTTAGAATATCCCAAAATAATATTATCAGATCATCATTACACTATTATTTTTTATAGGAAAATAATACTATATTGGAAAATATTTTTTTAAAATGATCTTTAGGTCACATTTTCAGCTTTGGGTTATTATTTTGCTGCTTCCTTATTTCCAATATGTTAGGGATAAATTCACTCACAGATGATTTAACTAGAGAAAAAAATGATCAAAATATTATCCTGCTCTAGTCACTACTGTTTAAATTAAAAATTTAGAGTATGATACTGTAAAGGATGCTTTCAGTGTTTATTTTTCATGTGTCTAGTGTACAATTCCAAAGTAGAAAATTCTGTATGTCACCAGTGGAAAAACAGGCTTTTAAATAAATCTTGGAAAAAAAAATCTTTTTTTCTTGTTAAGCCACGTGCTCAACCTCATTTTGGCAGTGCTTATTAAGATCATGAGTTCTCATGGTTATCCTCCCTGAGAGTCCCAGCATTCTTGGCAGTACATACAAGTTCATCTCAGGACCGTGATACTTGCATGTAGAAAGGGAAGATGTTCAGTGAGTGTCTGTCTACTGTTTTCAAGCTTTCCTGGAAATGGCACTAATGCCTTGATATTAAAGAACGCTAGATGCGTTTATCCTCACTGTGTGAACTAATGCATCCCAGGACATTCATACATCATAGAGTCTTTATGTTCTATCAAAGGCTAAGGGAGCACAGCTTCTTTTTGACCATAGACAGATTGTTCGTTCAGTTGTGTTATTTCAAAAATATGTTGGAGTGTGTACAGTAGTAATTCCTAGTGCTATAGTATTCTTATTGTAATATTTTTGAGGAGTCATTTTGCAGGGATACTCAAGTAGTCTGGTAGTGGATGCTGTGTTTTAAGAATAAGGTTCTCTGATGTACCTCTTTTCTTTCCAATATTTGACAGCATACCTTTACAATAACAATCATATATGAGAATATATGTTGTTGGAAAAATATTTACAATATATTGATTGCAGTCACTTTATCCTTTACATGAATCTGATTGTTTTTATCCTTTACTTCTTGCTGGATTGCATGTACCTCTTCCATTTCTTCAGTTTTTTGCTCATCTTCTAATCTTTCGGCCACTTCTTCCATTATTGTTTTCACTTCAAGTGATGGCAGCCAGACATTTGCCTGTTGAGCATTTAGAAATTAATCTGTCCTCATAAAGCACATATATGTGCAGAGTTCAGTGGGTGGAAAGTGATGTGGACCATCTGAGATAACATGTAGGAGCTGAAACAGTTGGGCCCTCTAGTGGATCTTCATTTCTTTACATACCTTCCAATAGGTCATTGCACTAGTTGCTATATTATTCTCATGAAAACCCTTTTGAAAGGAAAAAGAATTGCTTCTAGTTTTTAGATTCCTAGACATTAGATTCTTCACTCTGTAATATTATGATATGTCTCCACTTTTTTTTCTATGCAGGGCCAAATTTTATCTGTGTGTTTTTGTTGACTTTTGATATGAGGGCATGTGAATAACCACTTATTTTGCTGCCTTCATTTGTTGATGCAGGATAGATGGCTACATCTCTCTTCACTCAGCCTGAAGTGTTTCACTCAGCCTAAAATAATATTTATCTTAATAGTTGTATTCAAGTCATTGAGGAAGGAAGAATTTGTATATATTAAAATTATTTCTGTCAGTTGGAACCTGAAACTGGAAGGAATATGTAATTTAAAAAGATGCATTGTCTAATTCTATATTCTTTCTCTTGTATACATTACTGTTATCTACCATGGTGAAAAATACAAAGGAGACCAAACCAAAACCAGGAAAGCTCACCTCAAAGTTGTTATTGTTTCTCCTCTTTTTTTGGATAGCTGTTTTATTTACAGGGTAGGATGCCTTCTGGGGAAGGCTCCCTACCTAAGATGTGAAGCAAACAAAAACATTGGCAAGAAACCAGCCATTATGAGTCCTACAGGATGGCATAGGAACATACGTAAGGCAAGTTTTTGCAGAAGAAAGTAATGGGCTAGATAATGAGCTATTGATGCATTGTCCTTCCATGCAGTGATTTTAGTGTAATTTTTAACCAAATTAAAAAAACACCACTCTGTTTAGTATAATTTGTAGGCTTAAAGGAGGCCCAACCCTGGAACAGCAAGCATGTAGAGGATTTGGATCAAGGTAGATTGGCATGGAGTAATAATAAACTTATGTCAATGTCAGAGGTGCAATATTCCTTAATATTTCTTTCTTTTAGAATCTTTGGCACCACTGTTTCATTTTAGTGCCAGTAAAGTTGGGTATGCTGTTTTAATAGCCTTGTTTAACCTGGCAAAGCTAGTCTTACACCTCATATCTGTCAGTTTAGCATGCAGAGGGGCAGACCTCAGAATTCTTTATGTATTTCTTACCAGAATGTGCAAGTTCTATGAATATGGCTGAGGTATAGATTGAGGGGCAAAAGTGCTGAACTGGATGACAATTCTTTCATATCCATTTTTGCTCCCAAATTTTCTCTTTCATACAGTGGCTCTAACCAGTGTGTATTGTCCTCTAGGAATTTGTAGATATTTAAATATGTGCATGTGCACACACAGAAGTTTGTCCTAGTGTTGAAAACAGTAGCTGTTGAGACAAGAACAGAACGGAGGATGTAGAGCTGGACCATATTAGGACAACAGCTTGTAGAAATTCTTTTGTGGGGATTATTATAAAAGAACGCCAAGTAAAGGGGTCTAATATAGTATTCTACTTTGACTTGCAACACAACTTTTCGTGTAAGATGTTACAGTTTCCATCTTAATAGTTTAAGCTTTGTGATTGATGAAGTGCTACATGACTGAGGGCCCTAACCTACCAGCTAATTAGCATTTGTAGGAAATGTCATAAAGTCTTAGCTCTAATGTAATAATTGGAATCTGTACTTGGTGTGGCTGGACCATGCATACTGTGTGATATTGTACAGTTTGTGTTAAATTAAAATGTGTAGCACAATTTATTGTATGCATTACTGTTAACTGTCTTCTAAAAATAGTAAATTTACATGTTGTCAGATTAGGAGTATACTAGTATAAACAAATGATTTTTAATCTTGTGTTTAGAAATTTGCATCAGTATCACTTGACACAGGAATTCTGGCTGAGAACACCACTGAAATTGAAACTTCTGAAACCAGAATGGTCCGAGAGAGAGCAATTTCTTTCATTTGTTCTCAACATGTAGAAAACACATTACTGACAGAAGTAGCATCTGATTTTTTTCATAGTTTAATCAGTTCATGTTCATCCAGAGTGTTGCTATTGATTCCAATACATTCTTATAAAAATGGATCCCCAGTGATTTTGTAATAGAGAGCAGCTTTGGACCCCTTAAACTTTGCACATGGTACACATTGGAGCTAGGTGAATAAACAAACTCTCAAATCAAACCAGTGCATCTGTTTGGATGCTCTTGGCCTGTATGCTGAGAACATCATTAAGATCGGAGGCAGTGATCATTTTCACTTCCCCGTAACTTTCATTTCTTTTTAACACATTACACTTCTAAGTTTTTTACAGGTTATAAAAGGTCACTGCAAAAACGTGACCTAATATGAGTTCACTTAGTGAAGCTGAACCTGAATGTTTATCCTACCTAAAACCGTAGCTATAATGAGTTTAGGTCAGCCCTTGGACCTGGAAATCCATGATCATTATAAGGTTTTCCAGTCTGCGGCTGAATCTAATGTCTTTTCAAATGAATTTACTATTCACTAGTAAAGCTAGAAGCCTGGCATTCCACCCCCCGCACCCCAATGACCTCCTTGGAACTGCTGCTTTTGTTCAAGTCTTCACTTCAAAAAGAGAATAACTGGATTGCACCCCTCTGACTACCTAGCTATTTGGAAGTAATCACTTATCTTTATATAAGAAAATCATTGAATTCCTCAAGCGAAATTTCATGAGATTACAAAATCTAAAAGTGGTTTTATCTAATGGCAGTTCTGTAAACATGGTAAATTTTGAATATCAGAATCATTGTGTATATTGTAAATCATGGACCATCAAGTAAGTAAAGAAATATTGACTACACCTACTCTTGGAGATCTGCTCAGAATAACCATGTCTAAGCATGTCTCCTCTTTATTAATGGCAGCTGTAAAATTTACAAAATGGCTGAAAATATTTGGTACCAGATGTCTGGAAGAATTCAGGAGAGTCACTAGGTTTCAATAGTGGTAGCTGAAACTACAAACGTCTTACAGTTCACAGAAATTATCCCCAATATGAGGGGAAGCATCTATTCTTTAGGATGGCCTCCATTTACTTGTCAGGAAATATTATAAGAAGCAAGGTGTATGCAGTTTTCCAATAAACAGAGCCAAACTGCAGTTGGTCAAACTGTAATACAACTCATGTAACAGTAATATAAATCTCTGAAGAGGTGACAAAGGAACCGATTTGTTTGCATGGTTGAAAATCCTAATTGTAAAATCCCCAAAGTTAATCATAATAGTTTGATTACCTTTGTATGGCAGCTATGGAAGACAATATTTTTTGATTTTTTTTACTTCCACTAACAAAGTACTACTCTTTATCCAAAAAAAAAAAAAAAAAAAAAAGGCTGCAAAGAGAAAAAAACCTTTTCTCTACAAAAGCAAAAGTGCAGTAGTGATGCAAGAATTTTCCTGGATGAGCAAACTCATTCTGTTTCTGAACGTACCACTGACGAAGTGGCCTCTTAAAACAATTTTAAGATGAATTCTCAAGTTGAAGGATTGGGATTGAGTGTTAAGATATTTATGTTTGCCAGAATTTGGCTTGTGGGATTCACAGAAAATAATGTTAGAAGGGATATTAAGTGTAATGTTCCACTCCTTTATCCAACAGTATCAGTATACCAATGTAATTCCTGATAGATGTATACTATCTATTTTACAGAGTTTCTTAGCTTTGTCATCTGCATATTTAATAAATATACTGTTTCATCATCCACCCTTCTAATGAAATGAATACTAAATCTGTAACAGATTCCTGAAGAACTGGGCTCAATGTACTTTTCATTTTCACACGGAAGATAGGGAATCACTGAAAGCTTCTCTCTGTCAGTAGTTTTTCATTAGGTTTTACACTCATTAATTAGCTTTATTTTACAATTGTTTCATCTTGATTACATTTCCCCTGTTAACTTATGAGAATATGATATGCAAGCATATCAAAGGTCCCATAAAATCAAGGCATTGCATATACATCTTCATGTATATCCACAAGGCCTAGTACTGTGTTAGTGACAGAAATTAGATTAGTTAATTCGGCATTGTCGTCTTGACAGATGTGTGCACACCATTGCTTATTCCTTTAGTGTTGTATTTTTTTGTGGTGGTGTATCTTTTCCTTCACACAAATAATTTTGTTACTTGTAGTATTTTTCTAAAAAGTGAAATTAGGCTAGCTAGTTTGTATTTCTCAGAAGGTTCCTGAGAAGTTTGGAATGTTTAAATTCTTTGTTAAATGGCTCCCTTTTAAAAATGTTAAAAAGAAAAAAAAATCAGTTTTTTCCCTTCGTCCTTTTCTTAACGATCTTAAATTCACAGCATGTTCTTGCACATCCTTGATTTTCATTTTCAAATTTCTACCAGTCTTTTCCAATGGATGAACATTAAAACTCCCTTTCAGTTGTTTCTGCTGTTTTGTATTCAACAAAATTTCACCAACAGATTACAGAATACTTGCTGCAGTATTTATAAACTGCCACATTCCTTTCAGTGATAGATGTCTGATTTGATGAAATTTTCTTATAGTTGCCAGGCTATTGTCAAGGGGGAAGAAGGGATCTTATTCAAGACCAGTAAAAAAAAATAAGGTAATCTCAGCTCTAAATTAACGTAATGTCACTCTCATTATGAAAACATCATACCCATCTCACAGGATTTCAGCAGCATCCCAGTTCACTCTAATGATTTCAGTCTTACCAAGATGAATGATTCCTTTAGGCAAATCCATAATACATAAAAATCTAAGTGCTTTCAAGAGATATACTGTCTTGTATATTTATGGTTGTGCAATTTTTAGCACAGTACTATAATGCTATTGCTACATACATTACTAATTAATACATTGGATTTCTAAGTGTAGTTATATAAACAAAAAGGCATCATGTGTCAGATCTAAAATATGATGAAATACAATATGTAAATGAGAGATCAAGAAGTCATGCTTTGACAAGTAGTAAATGTTCATGTGTAGATCACGTATTTCGAATTTTAAATATGAATTCTTAAGCATAAATAACAGGAGGTATTCGTTCTGTTCTGATCAAGCTATGCTATCTGGTTTTGGGAGGGTTCTTCACACACTCATATGAACGGCATTGAATAGTTCAAGACTCAGATTATATGTAACATATGGAAATGCTCTTAAAAGCTGTATGGCATTTGCAAAGTAGGACTGAGATTAATGAGATACTTACATAAGGGTTTCATACAACTAGTGTGACAGCAGTGCTGTTGGTGAGGAAGGAAGCTGCCATTGGGCTCTGAAATGTCAATACTAATTAACAAAGTTATCTTTAAATAAGATCCTAAGTTTGTTCATGCTGAGAAAGCAGCCAACTCGTATGCTGGGAATTTTAAACTGAGTGAAGAGTAATATTTTCTTTTCAGTTGAGTTGGAGGAAATTTCTTTTGAAGTGTGAAAGAGCTAATTTCCATGTAGTGTGACTGGGCAAGAAGAAAGCAGAAGTTGTCATATTTGGAAGTTGCAGAAGTATGCGAAGGAATTATTTAGGAAACGGATGCCTATTTATATATGTTAAAATGAATAAGGAGGAATCCGAGTTGCTTAAGAGAAGAAATATTTTTGTCTGTGAAATAGCTTGCCAAGAAATGTAATAGAAGCCTACTGATTGGAGTTAAAAATGACAAGAGGGTGTAAAATATATATATATACACATATATATATATATACCTGAGGAAAAAAATTACATTAGAGATCCTGCAGTTTTCTAACATGTTTGGATGCTATGCAGTCTGCTGAGGGTGAATGCTACTTTAAATGAAGTCAGAGTTTTGTTGTTGGCTTCAGATTTTTAAGCTATTCCTTCCCCCCC